>QLOI01000683.1:0-11907 GCA_003313605.1 Tuber umbilicatum | reverse complement strand
GTCCGGCTTCAACTCGGCCGCGCGAGTATGATCTTTGTTTTCACTTTGGAGCTAGCCTCGTTTGGGTATCTAGAGATGCACTGTTTTCAAAAACACTAAATGCTCGCATTATTTTTTATGGATAATAAGTGCTAAACAGAGTCTATACTTATATGCTCGCCAGAAAAAATACACACCCAATGCATCAACATCCACAAAATAGGATTCTCGGATAATTTTTTGCACGAGGAATATAGAGCAAGTTACGGTATTAAGCTTTTCATTCCTGTCTTGTATCGCAAACACCCAGCAACATCCTGTTTTTATTTTGTTTTTTCCCCCTTGAACCTACGATAGCTAGCCATGGTGCAAGTAAGGTACTACATAGTAACTGCAGCGCGTGACGAAGAGACGGAGAGGGAAACCACGATAAAATCTACAAATGAACAAATGAGAGCCCACACCAGCACCCCACCTTTCCCCCGCCTTCCGCGAACACTATAAAGCTTTTATAAAACGCTATATCTCGAGCTCGGTGCAGCTCTACTTTCACTGTCTACGGCAGCAGCTGTCCCCTCGGCGAGTAATCGCTTCAGCTCCCTCATAGCGTTGGTGACTACAAGTTCCGTATCGCCTTCAACGAGGATATACAGCTTGGGATCTTGTCCCGGTTGGGGGGACTTCCCTGCAGGGTAATAACTGCCTTTGGTAGTGATCGAGGTGCCGGTAGCCTCCAGCACTTTTGCAATGTTGGTACGATTGGTAACGGCCCAACGTGCTTTTTCTGTGCGTGTGTTAGCACGGCGTTCATGTAGACAGGGGGTAAGTCTATTGAATGGAAAACTTACGAGGGAAGTCGTTGATCTCCAAGGTTGCATGATAGGCCCCCGCATCCGGTCCCTTGTTGTCAATGGGAACCCCTGTGCGTAGCCTTTCGGCTTCGTTAAGACGTGAGCGGACCACAGATGCAGCCTGTTTCACCCTATCCAGGGGATCAGCATTGGAGGTTCCCCGTTTATGAACAACAATCTTATCTGCTAGATCAACCGCAGGACCTGTCGGGGTCTTCTTGGTGGATACTGAAGTAACCGGGGTTGCGGCCTTAGAGATGTCATCGATGCTTTCAGTGACCTCTTCGGCTGCTTCGTCCCCTTCTTCTGCAAATTGTTTGCGTTCACGACGACGGGCGAGATCCCGTTCTTGGTCAAGTTTTTCCAGACCCTTCCCACCGAAACCTGAGCCGCTAGCCTTTTCCTTGCCTGCTTTGACTTTCTCGTTGAAATCTGTGTGCCAATTAGTGCCATGTCAGACAATAGTTGATGAGCTGGGGAATGAATCAAACCGCATACCATCGACGAGTCTCTGGACAGGTTCCGGAACCTTCTGGCCACTCTGTCTTAAAGCCTTTGCAATGTCAACTGCGTATCGATCCTGCTCCTCCGTGATGAAAGTAACTGCCGTGCCAGTATTCCCAGCACGTCCAGTTCTCCCAACACGATGGACATAATCCTCCATGTGATTCGGGCAATCGTAGTTAACTACCAACTTCAACTGCTTGACGTCCAAGCCTCTCGCCGCGACCGAAGTAGCAATTAAGACAGGGATCACACCATTTTTGAAATCTGAAATTGTGGAATCTCTATCAATCTGGTCTTTCCCGCCATGGATAGACATGCAAGGGTATCCACGCCGCATCAAGTCTCGTAATAGTGAGTCAGCAGATTCCTGTCTGTCCACAAATATCAATGTTCGGGCATCATCGTCTTTATCATACAGCTCTCCGAGAAGCTCCAAGAGGCGATGGAATTTAGCATCGTCGGCACGAACTTCGACTATTTGTGTGACCTCGGGAGCTACAACGCTACGCGCACCTACTACTATCTCAACAGGTCGCTGCAATACTTTACGAGCAAGCGCTTCCATCTATAATGCCATTAGCGCAATACCTAGGGGTTAGTGAGGGGATAGCTCACATTACGGGGAAAGGTAGCAGAAAACAGGACCGTCTGTCTGTCAGGACGGACATTGCTGATAATTTTCATGACCTGGGGCTCAAATCCCATGTCGAACATGCGGTCCGCTTCATCCAGAACGATATATGTGACACGCTTCAAATTGGTGACTCGGCCTGAATTTGCTGCTAGAAGATCGATCATTCTACCCGGCGTGCATACGATGATTTCTGCTCCACGTTTAAGGTCGGCAATCTGATCTTTAATGGGTGAACCACCATAGGCGCATACAGCCTGTCGGACGTTAGTTGATCCCCAAAGATTTGAAACATATGGCCAACCTACTCTAAGATTCAAAGCCTTCAAAAACGGTTTACATTCCTTGAAAATCTGAACGGCAAGTTCTCTTGTGGGTGTCATAATTAAAGAAATGGGGCCTTCCTGTGATTCCAATGGACGTTGGTCTTTGATGTGACGGAACATAGGCAAGAGGAATGCAATGGTTTTGCCGGATCCGGTCTTTGCAACACCGATTACATTTCTGCCCGACATGATAGCTGGGATAGCCTGGGCCTGAATAGATGTTGGCTTCTCGTAATTAAGTTGTCGGATAACACTCAAAGTCTGTGCTGGAAGCCCGCATTGACTCCATTTCTGGACCGGCTTGGGACAATCTTGCCCACGGATTTTAATGCCGTCCAACTCCAGACGGAGCTCGTCAACCTCGACCTCAGTCATGTCTGCAAGCTCAGCTGGCTCGACGTAAAAGCTCTTCCGGAACGAATCGTATTTGACCTTTGAATGATCAATTGTCGGGAGTTCCTTTCTCTTTTTTAGTTTAGCAGCCATTGCCAATATGTCATCTGGATCAGCTTCTGTCGAAACAATATTTAAGCCATCATCATCATCAAAAAGCGTTTCCTCTTTACTCTCGATTTGAGACTTGCTGATGCCCTCTTCTTCTGTCTTGCTCATCTTTTCACCAATCCCAACCATGAAAGCGTCGAGGGGGTCAGCCTCCTCGTCCTCCTCCATTGCCTTCTGTTTGTCGAGCTCCATAGCCTCCTGCTGGACCCTCTCGGCCTCTTTGCGTTCGCTCCGCTGTGCTGCGGCTGCTCTGGCAGCAGCAGCGGTTTCTTCCTCGGTAGCGTCCTGCATTTCGGTATCGTCGTCAATGTCTTCTTGGACACCATCCTGTCCAGGCTGATTGGGAAGTGGTGAGGGCAAACGCTCAAGCTTCTTCCGGGAAGACTCTTCCTCACCAAAATCAAGATTTCTCTTTCCTCCTGCGGTCACAGACTTCTTTGTGCCTTCAAACCCAAACGCAGATACCAGTCGATTCGTAGGCAGTACAGAGCCATTCGTAGAGACTGTTTATCAAATTAGCGACAGGTCCAGCGACACTGGACTAGAGACCCAACGGGTATACGTACCCAAAGACGGTTTGATGGGTGCTGATAGACTTTTGTCAGCTTTTGGACGGGCAGCAGCGGAGCTAGAAGTGGAGGCGGACGATGGAGGTACAATTCCAACAACAGACTTTGGAGCCTGCGCCACCGCGGCCTTTGAACCAACAATAGGGGACACTGCTCCAGGAACAGGCTGTCTTTCCAATGATGATATCAGGGCAGCGGGAGAAGCTTTCTTTTTCGCCTCCTCCTCTTCGGCTCGTTTGCGCTTCCACGCTTCCAGGCGCTCCTGACGCTGCCGTATCTTTTCCTCCTCAGTTATCGTAGTAGGCGGGGGAGTAGCCTGTTCCTCAGCCGTTGTAAATAAAGTCGCCCACAGAGCACTACGTGGATAGGGAATTCCGGTTCTCACCTCTTTGGCTCGTGAATCCCCCCTGCGATCATCTTCCCGGTCCCGTCGACTATCCCGATCTCTTTCCCTGTCCTTTTCCGCACGTCTGGGCCTATCCCTAGATCTCGAGCGCCTTCGGTCTCTGTCCCTATCCCGATCTCTGTCTCTGTCTCTGTCCCTGTCCCTATCTCTATCCCTATCTCTGTCCCTGTCCCTATCTCTGTCCCTATCTCTGTCCCTGTCTCCTCCTCGTGACCTATCTCTCGCTCTATCTCTGTCCCTGTCTCTATCGTCTCTGTCACGTCCTCTATCCCACGAATCGTAATAGTCATCGCGCCTTCTTCCAGCAGGTCTATCACTACGGCGGTCTCTGTAATCTCTCCGCTAGATAAAGGTAAGAGGTAAACATTAGGCGTCAACACGAGAAGGATAATGGGATAGAACGCACGTCTCTGGGATCATATCTATCATCACGGCGGCGCTTGGCGTGGGGTGATGGCGAGCGGGAGCGAGAAGCGTAACGGGTCATTTTCTTCTCGTTTTAATGCTCGGTGGAGAGCAGGAGGCGAGGGATGTCGAGTGCGAAGATTGTCGCGATAAGTTAGAAGGAGTAAGCTTGGTCGGTTAGTTTTTTGGGGGCTGACTCAGCCCACAGGCTTGGTGGAAGCACGAATGTGGAAGGAGAGTACCGTAGGAACCCTTTGCTGCCCTTCCTGCTTCTGCCCAGCCACGGCAGACAGACGGCGACAGCCCCAAGATTTGACGTGATGCAACCGTGGTACGAATTGTTGGTTTCTGGGTTGCCCCCTCTGCCATCAGCAATGAGGTCTTATATGACAGAGATGGTGGTATAAGATTCCTTACCCCACCCTGAAGGGTACAGTACTGTACTCGAGTATCGCCTGTGGCACCTATGGCACCGAGATAGGTTAAACTGTTTTTAGGTTGATTAGGTTAATTTCTTAATGACATTGTATGGCAGTTGATAAACAGAAGCTTACTCGTACTAAACTATACCAGACCCACTTTGAATCAGTTATCAGAGTGATATTTTAGGGCGGGTTCTGAAGGTGGCCTTCGGATGCCTTTACGAGGTTTCCAATACCTCCCCAATCCTCTCGGGAAGATATGATACCACTTCCGTATGGCTGCAGTCTTCTGATGGCGACCTGGACAATAAACGTTTTCGACCCAGAGGGTCTACTGAGAATTTACCTGGGTAGTTGGCGTTGTCATTCTTCAAGGTATCATAGAAGGCAGCCTCGACGATGATTCCGCCAATATAAACGAAGGGATAGCTGTCTTTCGTGATATTGATAAAGTCGTAACCTTCATAAAACGGACTGCTATTGGATATGGGCAAAAATTTACCAGCCTCATTTAGCAGACATTCGTTGGCGAGCGAAACGGTACCCCCGATCTGGCATTGAGCTCAATGCCTCAGAGTTTTGGTATCATAAGGGTAACCACAGTACGAACTTTCACCTCTTTTGGGTATGGAAGCTCAGGTTAGTGACATGTTTGTCTTAAGAATTGGACAGCCGGAAAAGCTGCAGGCTATCGTGTCACACTCGCACCCAAACAAGCCTTTAACTAAGCAACAATTTAACTCCTACAACCTAACCATATCCAACTCCCCATTCAGGTCCCCGACCCCAAGCATCTAATCTAACTCCTGATTCAACTCCTCTCTTCAATGCCAAATACTATGGACGACAATGGAGCTTACCTTGCAAAGTCTCCGTGTTTTAGAAATGCGAAGATTGAAGCAACGAACTTGACGATTAAACGGTAACGAAATACAGCAACAAAACGATCGCAAGGCACAACTTCGGGTGAGTGGGGAAGCTCTCTTCCCCTGCAACCTAGCTAACTAACGGTGAAGACAGGAGTATATAAAGTACTGTATAACGAAGTCATCCTCCGATCCATCCATCGATCGCCACACATATCCATTCTCTTCCGGGTATGTTCCCTCTCGCATGCTTCTCAAAGAACTCCCATTGTTCATAATCTCTGCGCATTCGGCTCTCCCGGTTTCCTTCTGATGCCCCCAGCTCCCCCCCGGCGCTCTTCTGATGGCTTCCTTCTGACTGGTATATGAATCCTAAGCGCATCGCCGAAACGTTTGTCCGAACGTTGAAGGAATAAGCTGAGCATGCCGAGCAGCATCTAAGGATTTCTAACATTGCGAGCTTACTACTCAAAATACTCGTATCCCAAACGCCCGCGCCTTCAATCAAGGGTCACGCCACCTTTGCAGAAATTCCAATACGATGTCTAGCAAAGACAGACTGCCATCCTGCAAGAGATATAGTAGCTTAGAGGTGAAATCTCCCGCTAGTAAGTCTAGGTTATATTTTATTTTTATTTGTAAGGTGGTTGATGATGCAATTGGTCTTAGGGAAAAAACAATACCGCTTGAATCACCAACATATCCCGTGTCTCTTAACACGCCCACATGAGCGTTACTGACAAGAGGGGTCTTTGTTTTGCCCAGCATAGCGACACTTCTAAAACCTGTGGGGGAAACTGTGGGGGAAATTGCTACAATATTCAATTGTAGAGGAAACTGATATATAGGAGTAGTAAAAACATAAACCATTCTCGCCAAATTCCAAACCGATTATTTCTTATACTCCTCTCTGGGTGGGGTGGAGCTCATCGAGATTCCGGAGGTGCTGATTGACAATGTGGCTCTGAGAGGGAGGTACTATACTGTCCCTGGCTGGGAATGCACCGGAAAATACCCAGTTCCTCTTATCCAGTAAACGAACCAACCATGCTAAGTGCTTGTCATGGGTATCCCAGCTCCTGTCTAACTAGCTCGTATTTTAAGTTGGTGCTAGTGTTGTACTTGTAGAGAGTATTGTTGAGCCCCTGAAGCCAGTCTGGGTCTTTATAAGTAGGTTTTGAGCTTCAGGTGACCGCAGTTATGGCTAAGGTTTTGGGAGATCACGGTAGGCGGGTCGGCATAAGAAGTAAAGGTGATACCGGTGGTATACAGCATACTCCATACTACTCTTGATCCTTACAGCTATGTTTAAATCTTGTAAGATCATAGCTCCTGTTAACTGGAAGTAAAAGCCCCCATTGGAGTCACGTAGTCCAGGACAGCGCTTTGAGGGTTTATACTAAGGCGTTGTTTTCAAAAGGGCCTGTCTTCCTACAACTTCTGGTAGTAGAGGAACGTGGAAGAGGGGACGGTAGGGAAAACGCACTAAAACCAAGGGTTTTCAAGCATCGGGGCAACACAGATCGATCTAGATAGTTAAACAATGGATTTGCTTCTCAAGCACAGTACTGTATATGGTTTTCCCGGATCTTTACACCTCATATATCCGGAGGGGTCCATGTTCGAAGTGGGTGAGAGTGGTCGCAATATACAGTATATCTCCCATACAGAATCACTGTCTTGGCAGGTACCTCGGCATAGGCGGAGCAGATGTTTCGTCACGCGGCAGAAATTGAAGTGGAAAACCGGCTGGTTTTCCTTCAGGTTTTCTGCGTATGAACAGACCTGTCTGTTCCTCTACGAGGTTTTAGTGTTGGTTACGACCCAAGCAAAACCGGAGATCCGGTCCGGCCCAACCCAACCTAGGGAATTGTAACCCGGGTCGACCAAGCGGACCTGTTGGGCCCGTTCAAGATATAAGGGCAGGGAGAGCAGAAAGCAGATAAGGAAGGTTAAATAGTAACGTGAGTAAGCTCTATTATGCCATACTCTCTACCTACGACGAGCGCTGAATTTTGTAGAGAATGCTCTCGGGATATTGGAGGTGAAGTGTGCGAGGGATTGAGGAGAAAGTGAAGACCGGGGAATACGAAGGCCATAGGGAGGTGCCGGTTGGCAGCCTAGAGTGTCAATTTCGTACATCTTTCTCTTGCTACATGTGCCCAAGACAGCGGTGCTTATATCCACAGGAGGCACATATATACAGGTTTGAGGGTCTTGGATGTTCCGGGCCGAACTTACTTCCGTCACATTGAAGCAATACTCTCGGCACAGGGTATCGGCCCCGGACCTCCGGTCGGGTGAGGGATTGTGATACGTTAGGGCAGGATCCAGCTGGTTGAGCGAGGAGTGCCGGAGTGTTTTTCATTCACTTTTACCCATCTTTATGACATTGTCGTTTAGTGAAACCAGGCCCGCCCCCGAGCGCCAACCAACATCAGAATCAATTCTCCATTCAGTTATAGAGTACGGTACCGGTATGCCGAGGAATACTCCTCCCGTTGGTCAGGCTCATATGAAGCTCAAATTCGGAGTGGAGCAAGGAGTTCGCAGGACAGACGGAGTAGTGGAGTGGAGATTCCAAAGATAAATGGGTTAGATTTAGCTTGCAGCCTGTCGGTTCGATATGAATAGTTGTGTCTTGTTTGTTTTGTCTTGCGCCGGTTTAGTTTGTTAGCTTGCGAAAAGGAAAGCTGCATGGCTGGGACAACCGCCCGCGAGCCCTTCGGCCTGTAACCCAGCGCCTGTCCAGCGGTGATCAGAATGTCAAACCACTGTTTTTGAAACCAAGGATTACCGACAGCCGCGTCAAGGGGGCGCGAGTTATGGTTCGAGTAAACTCTGGGGTGCGTTGAGGGGATAGGAAACCGGACATGTGATGGAACTTTTCCTGGCCTCCGTGGGTTTCAGGTTACTGCCGTATTTTACCTCACTTATTCATCATCCCCACCAAGGCTTTTGCTGAGACTTTAAATTATAAATCTGGTTTCTCCGTCAGTTTACCTCTGGAGGTAACTTGAGGATTCAAACCCCGGTTTTCCGGGCCATTTCACAAGAGTCAAGTTTCCTGACGAACCATGTCCTGGTGCAGTGAAGTGCTGAATATGATACTTGAACCATTTTCGAAGCTGCAACATCAGTTGAAACCTCGAGTTCGTACCCTTTGTACTCAAAACCCCGTTTTATCCGTCTTCCGAACAGGACCTAAATTAGTTCGAAGATATGGAAAGGAACCATAGGCAGTAAGCTCTTGACTACGTGGACTTGGAGTAAGAGAGCTCGCTTTAGGTCTATTCATCAAACTGCTGAAAGATGTATACTGTAACGAGTGATATTCGATGAGAGTTAACATATAGTCTAAGGCTCGACAGCTTCCTCTGCTCGAGTATAGTTTGACATGATAAGATTTTCCGGAAACGCTATAGTAATCACCCGTACCATAACTGTGCGGTAGCACCGCAGGGGAGAACCCAACTTGCTTACCCCATCATGCTTTGGTGTGTATCATAGCAGTGCAAAGTGATCGGGGGTTACGCTGAAAATGTTGTAAACGATTACCGTCACCGGTAGATAAGTACTGGTGCTTGTGTGGGACTTGGCGCTGGCGAGAGAAGCTGGATCAATGAAATTAATATTATTGTCAGATTTTCTCATGAACAACGAAATGGTGGTGACCTGAACCTAGTGGTTATATTATCGCAGTTAAATTCTGGGAGGGTTGTGCCCCTAGCATGGTGCTGTAGACTGAGGTAAGGTCTTTGTTAGACTCCGGTGGAGAGAGCCCTCTGGGGGAGGTCCTGTGGATTCGCCTGGCAGCGAATTTATCCGTCCAGGAGAAAGTCGCGTCAACCCAACGCTCAACTTGTCCAGCACCGGTCCAACACCACTGCACCGCGACGCCTTCCCAACCCACAACAAACACCACAAGACTACACCTATCATTTAAAATTTCAAGCTACAAAATTCAACCGGGAATCTGCAAATACGATGGTCACCATCGACAGCGACCGCTTGCCATGGCTGTCGAGGTCTTCTACCGGCTATGATCTCTTCACCAAGACCCCGGAAAATCTGACCTCTTATCCTTCGCTGGTTACTACGGAAGACGAGGAGACTACGGTTGGGCCCATGAGGGTGATGGCTAATAGAGGGACGGAAATATTTGTGGCGAGGGGGAATGAAGTTCGGTGCGCTGATCTTCAGGATTTGAAAGCCCGGTATACGCCTAAGGCTGGTGTGAGGGAGGATGGGCATAGAGAACACAAAGTTTGTGCCCGGGTGTGACGGGCTTGGGTTGGGGAGGCTGCTAACCGGAGGTGGCAGGTACTGGATTTACCAGAGTTAGATTTCGAGATTCATCAGCTGGAGATCAGTCGGGATGGACTGCTTTTGGCTATTATTGGCGAGAAAGAGCTCGCGGTGTGTATGCTTCCGGCAGAGGGCCTGGCGAGAATGGACGGCTCAAAGCTGAGGGTTCCTGCGTGAGCTCCCCGGGGATTTGGTCGATTTTTGGCGTTGACTGACCGATTCTAGTTTTAACATGGTCGGGTCGAATTATCATAACTCTGAAAATGGTTCCCGAATTGTTCGAGCGATATGGCATCCTCTTGGTGTCGAGGGCGCCTCGTTAGTGGTTTTGACTTCTGAGAGTATTGTTAGGTTTGTTCATTTTCTACTCAACGGTTGTCGGAGCGCCGTGCTCACTAAAAAGTGTAGAACCTACGATTTCACAATTGGTCAGGATTTTACGTTCGAGATACCAGATCAAATACTCGATCTTCATGCGTTGAGCGGGCGCCCACGTCATGCCGGTGGCTTCTTTGCCGATGGGGAAGAGATGGAGGCAGCTTCTTGTTGTTTTGGCGACGGTTATCAAGGCTGGAGGCCATTTACTCTGTATATCCTCATGAGGGGTGGAGATATCTACGCACTCACACCTGTGGTTCCGAGCCGCTGGAAGGCTCCCCGCGAGTATCTTCAAAGCCTTTCGCTCGACATCAATTGGGGCCTTGAGAACCTTGAGGACGATGTTACAATGGAAGAAAAGTTAGTCCTTCGTCAGCAGACCAAGTGGATTAACCATGTTTTGAACCAAGAAGCCAATATTGGCGCGGTATACACCGGGTCTACCTTATCCCCGCGGAAGAAGGGGTCGACATGTTTGGTTCGTCCTGGAATTGTTGGTGCTACACCGCAGTTACAAGGTCCTTTTTTGTTCCAGCCAGCGCCGCCGGAACTCTCTAGTGATGAGTATGGCTGCGACATTTTCCATATAGAGTCTCATCCTGTTTGTATTATCGGGGTTTTGTTTTCAAATGGAAAAATCGACATTTGCATGGAGCCTGAGTCACTGAAAGCCAAATGGGTTGACAAGAGGATTAAACGTAGAGGGGTGGAGGATGAATCAGATCAATCGATACAGGGTCTCCCGGTTATCTCGGGATATGAGACCATAAATCTCGGCTTTTCACCAGGGAGTAGTTCTTCGGGAATTAGCTGGCCGGTCTTCTCCCGTGACCCACAGTCAAATCAGGTGTGGTATATCAACCACAATCTCGGCGTGGCAGCGATCTCGATGAAGGCATGGCTAAGCAAGCTAGCCACGGTCCTGGACGGCGATGAAGACGATGGGTTTGTTGCTAAATCTATGGAGAAAAATCCGCAATCTACAGTCTACAAGCCAATCCAGAACGCCAGCAAACCTCAATTCCTCGCAAGGCCCATGATTGGGAGCGTAGTGGTCTATGAGGCCTACCTCGGCTACCTCCTCATCGCTGCTACAAAGACTAATTCCCAAAGCGTCGAATTCGATGACGTCCAAGACCGCACCTCCGGAGTTGACTCGCTCGCATCATTAATAAATACCATCAACACCCTCGCACACACCAGCCAACTCTCCCTCTCCAAACCTTTGGCTCATCGTGGCCACCAACGCCGCCCGTCCCTGTTAACATACCATTTCACATCCCCGCCAGAGCTAACAACCCCCAGCGCCCTCCACAGCCTCCTAAAGCCCACCAACGCACAGCACAAAAAACTCCTAGCGTCACCCATCCACTTCACCACCGAGACAAACGACCTCCTGCGCGCTGCACGCGATACGCTCAAGACGGAATACGACCGCATAATGGAGATTGCGCAAGAAATGTATGACCGGGCGGCAACCCAGCGCATCGAATTCCGCAAGCAACTAGAGAGCATACACAAAGCCAGCGAAACCCTCTCGCGCATACATAACAAAGACGTACGTGCCCGACTAGACCGCTTTCTGACGCGCCAGGAGGAATTACAAGCGCGCGCGGACGAAGTTCTCAGAATACTCATTGTCAAGAACGAGCTTGGCATCAGCGACGCAGAGAAGAAATGGTTTCGTGAAGTCACTAAGGTAGAAGGGAAGATTGGTGGCGGCGTGGGAAAAGAGCAGCAGCAGGAGGAGGAGAA
>QLOI01000682.1:0-28352 GCA_003313605.1 Tuber umbilicatum | reverse complement strand
GCCAAGGCAACGTCACAGTCCCCTCAGCCGACTTCCTGATCCTCGTCTCAGGGCAATGGTACGGCTCTCCAGAAACTTACGCCAGAGACAACAACGTGTTCGGCGAGGCCGATATTTTCTTCGCCTCAGTCAATCCCAGCGGTGGAGAAGCCTCTAAAGTCCCAAAAAAAGAATGGTTTCCCACTCCAATCAGTCAGCAATTTGTTCCTGGCCCTCCCCCGGGTTACACTATTACCCCCTCCTCTCTCCCGCCCAAGTCCGACAGCTAGGCCCAGGTCTGGAGTTCATCTGAAAAGGTGGGCATGCGCGCCACAGCTGCTCTGGTTGCTTTTGCATTGGCCTCCAGGGACAGTGAGATGGACAAGCCCCCCCCTCCCCGCTACCTACTGCCCAACGTCGGTTCTATGCCCACTCCCTCCATCCCGCTTCCTTTGTCGATCCCCTGAACATGGCCGCTGCCCTTCCTGACATCGTTGCCTTGGTACTGCGGTCTGCTGGCTGTACCCTCCCGGTCCCCTTCTCCGCCTCCTTTAATGTCAATGTTGCGGTAACCCTTACCGCCAACTCCAGGACCCCATCCTCAGCTTACGCCCCCTTCTTCGCTGCCCTTTCCAAAAAACTGAACCAGTCCTTCCCGGTGGGAGAGAACCCATTTCTGGAATTCCGCACCACTCCCCTCTTCACCGATGTCCTGATCCACAACCTCCCCCTCTCCATGCTCCCTGCCGACCCTGCGGAGCTTTTCTCTTAACTGCACAATTCCCTTCTCAACTTCGTCCACCTCTCCATCCTTTCGGCTAGCTTCCACTAACGGGACCAGGCCCTCCGTGCATCCAAAAACACCACCTCCGTTGTTGTCTCAGTTCTCCTCTAGAATCTTCACCTTCTCGGTCCTGACATCCATCGTGATGGGTCCAAGATTCGGCTATTGCACAGCATTAGGAATGTTCACCTCGCTTACCCAGCCCCCCGTGATACTCGATGCGGCAAATGTTACCCTTTCGGCCAAACAAAACCCCTCTGCAAAGAAGACCACCACACTTGCCCCATCTGTGCAAAGCCCCACTCCAGGGCTAAGCATAGATGTGCAAACGATATGTGCCCCAAACAGGGAAACCTCAAGGGGGTCCCTGACTGCTGCACGGCAACTCCTTCACTCTACACCAATTGCAACGACGAACACCCAGCAACTTCTCCTTCCTGCCCGACAAGGACTGCCCTGAAACAAGCTGCAGGGCTTCCTGTGGTCCAAGTCATCCCTGATACTCCGCAATAAAAGCCCGCCTCGGCCAACCCCGCTACTCCCCAACAGTAACCCTCCTCGTCCCAGCTCCCCTGGAACACGGCCCAGCAGGTCGCAGATGACAACCTCTTCATGGCTCGCCACCTAGGCCATCTCACCGCTCGCCCTCCTCCTATCCCTTTTTGTTCCCGCCCCCCCTAGGCCGCTCCCTTGCCCGCAAGACAGAATTTCCCCTCTGGTGCCCCAACTACCAATTGGGCAGAGTACTCCACCCGCGAAAATAACATGGAACTGTAAATGAGAGCACAACCTGCGCCCTCATTATCATATGCTTCTCAATGTTCCCACTCCCCCCCTGGTGCTTCGGTTCCTGAGCTTTCCTTTGTTCAACATAATTGTCTTGATAGCAGTTATATTTTTCATACTTTGTTTTCGTTTTTTACCTCTGCAAAGAATCCCCCTCTTGGTGTTGCTTTGCGGGGTGTTCCTTTGTCTAAGGGCCGCCCATTCGGTGCGAGCTGCTATAAATGTTTTTTTCCCCCTACTTCCTCTGAGTACAAGACATGGGTCGCTGTTTATGTTTCTGAGCAGTTGTGTTCTGTCGTTTCTGTTCTTCCCTTGTTTTTTGGGCGAGACGACTATATGGGTGTGAACTTTCAGTCCCTCTATGCGGTCTTTGGTTCCCCTCAAGTGTTTTTCCGCCTGTATAATTCAAACTCTACCGCCACCCGCGATGGGGCACTCCGCACTTTACCTCCTGGTCTTCTCTTCCCTCAACACCAGTTCCCTACGCTTTCACTTTGGGACTTCAATCTTCACCACCACCTCTCTGACCTCCTACGAGCCATCCCCAACACAGAGCTGTCGATTTCTGAGCCCTACTTCACTGTGGCCTCCGCCAGCGCATTCTCCCTCCTCAATAGCCCTGGCGTATACACCAGGTTCCCCTTTGATAATTTATCTAGGTCCTTGGTCCTGGATCTTTCATTGGCCAACCACACTTTCCGTCGTTACTTTCACGCTTGGAACACCTCCCTTCCCTCCACAGGTTCCGACCACGTCGCCATATCCGTTTCCTTTAGACAACTGTCCAGGTTGGTCCCCCCCCCCCTAGACTCAACTGGAAAGCTATGGACTGGTACACTGTTCCTTCAATCCTTCAGTCCATTGCCGTCCCTCAGGCTCACTCCATCCTCACCTCGTTCTCGCTCGCCTCCTGGTTCGACTCGAGTCTGGCCTCCATTACCACCCAGGGGATATCAGTAACCCCCTCCAAACGCCCTTCCTCCTTCTCGAAGCCTTGGTGGTCTCCCAACCTTCCAAGCCTCCGGCGCATACAACATCACGCCTCCCGTAGCTTCCGCAATTGCTCTGCCTCTCGGTGGGAATTGACCCAGGCTCGCGACTCTTACTTTAAGGCTATCAAGAAAGCCAAGGCCTCTCATTGGGACCAGTTCCTCTCAACTGCAGACTCACCTTCTATCTGGAATGCCAAGAAGTTCGCGTATGGCCGGGCCTCTGAAAGTTTCCCCTCCCTACCCAATGCCACCACCCCCCTAGAGATTAACTCGGCTCTCATCACACACTTTTTTCCTCTTCCCCCACCTCCTCCTCCTCCTTCTGTCCTCCTCCCTCCCTTACCTGACCTCCCCCCCGTCACTCAGGAAGAAGTCTCCCTCGTCCTCCGCCGTTCCTCCTCCTCGTCTGCCCCTGGCCCCGACACAATCCCTTATGGGGTCGGGAAAAATATCCATCGGGCCAACAAGGATCTCCTCCCATCGCTTCTCACCCCCCTCCTCTTGCTTGGCTTTCACCCCTCCTCCTTAAAGAAGACAAACGACATCGTCCTTGACACAGCTGGCAAGCGTGATTATTCCATCCCGGCTTCGTTCCGCATCATTGTCCTCCTGGAAATGGTCTCGAAGATCTTGGAAAGAATGGTGGCATACCGCTTGGCAGCCTTCTCTCGCCCTACCCCCCTCCTCAACCTCCACCAATGTGGCTCGCTGGCTGGGCTCGGCTGCTACGACGCAGTGGCCACCCTCCAACACGAAGTCCGCCTCCTCCAGACCACCGGCCTAAGGTCTCCTCCCTCTTCCTCCACATAAAAGGGGGGTTCGACAATGTCAACTACAAACAACTTTGCACTATGCTTTGCTGGTTCTCCACCCCTAACTATATGTTCTCCTGGATCTCCTCTATTCTCACCTCCCGCCAGTGACGTCTCCTTTTCCAAGGCGCTTCAGGGATATTCTCACCCGTGTCTGTTGGAACCCCCCAACGCTCCGTAATTTCCCCTCTTCTGTTCGTCATTAATGTTTCTCGCCTGCATATCTTCATCCCCGCTAGTGTTGTCATTTCCTTTGTTGATGATTTTTCCATCCCGGTTGGCTCCTCCTCTTACCGCTCCAATATCAGGCTCCTACAGCGCGCCTTCCTCACCCTCAGCAATCGTGCAGACCTCTATGGCGTCTCCTTCTGGGTTCCTAAAACCGAGCTCATTCATTGGCGCACTTCCAGGGACCGTAATCCCGTCTGCCATGCCCCAATTTCAATCAACTCCCTTTTGTTATGGCGAACAGCAGAGCTGCGTTGGCTCGGCTACTGGCTCACCCCTTCTTCGAAACCTCCGCAAATTTCAACCACCGCCTCGCCCTGGCCTGGGCTTCCTTCGCACTGGTCAAGCGGCTCAGCCCCGCCAGGAAAGGTCTTTCCCCCTGGTGTTGTCGGAAACTTGCAGTTAGACTTTTCATTCCTGTCCTTACCTACGGCGCTGATCTCTTTATCCCCAACGCCACCATCCTCCGCAAACTTAACTCCCTCTGGCACGAGGTCCTTCGTTGGATCAACAACTGCTTTAGGGCTACCACCCCCGCCATCCTTTACTGCGAGGCTTCTCTCCCCCCAATCTCCATAGCGTTGCATCACAAAAGAAAGCTAGCTGCCCTCAGGTTACTGTGCTCCCCGCCCCATGTCAACCCTGCCTTTGCCTGCCTCGATCCCCATGTCACTACTTGGGACTCCTGGCACGCCCCCTCACACCGTCACCTTCTGGCCCCTCTGCGTGGCTCCTACCCTCCCCGCCTCTGGTCCACTGCCCCCTCTCCTTTCCATCGCCACCTCCACCTCGACGCCATCGCCTTCTCTATCAAAGACCTATTGCCACACAGACTCCCCCTGGCCTCCCCTCTCCTACTACTTCACCGCCCGTACGACCCAGCGTTTGTTCCACCATATGGCTCCCTTAAGTCCAAAGTTGTCGCCTCCGCCTTTGCCTCCGGGGCTGCCTTGCCGCCCCCCCCCTCCTACATGTTCCCTCCAGCCTTCGCTCCTCACGCCTTCATGGGTTTGCCAAAATTCTCAACTGGCCCTCTTCATCAGATGAGAGCCGGCAAGAGCTACCTGGCTACCCACACCTCTTGGTCCAATCGTGACCCCTCCACCCTGTGTTCCTTCTGCGTGGAAACAGAGGAGACCTTCGATCACACTATCCTTCACTGCCCGGCTAAGGCCCAGGAAAGAGCATCCCTCCTTCAGGGTATCTCCAGTCTGGCGCCTGAAGCCCCTGTTTGGTCTTCAACCCCCCTTATTTTCAACTTGACCTGATACATTTCCGCCACGGCCAATGGCTTCCCGCCCTGCATGCCTCCCGTGATCTCTGCCTCCCCACCTGCGTCGTCCCCACCTGTCTCGCCGGTGTCCTTGTCCTCCTCCCCTGCCTCCTCTTCCTGAGGCCATGTGGGTTTACTTTTCCAGCTTGTCTTTACTTGCTTGCTATTGTTGTGGTTGGATGCCTAAGGCGTCGGCTGTGGGTGGTGATTATGATGATCGGTTTCTTTACTTATGTCTCTCCTTGGACTGGGCTGTTGTTTTGGTTGGGGGTTACTTTACTTTTTACGTTAGTCATCGTTGGCGATACTGGGGATTTTGTTTTCCCATATTGAAGTATTGGTTGCGTTATTTGGATTTTGTTATTTCATTTGTTATTGGGTTGGAATTAAGGCTTTTTGTATGCCATAGCGCGAGCTGCATCTACGTTTTTGGGCCAGAATCAATAAACATATAATCGAAAAAAAAAGAAAAAAAAAGGGCCACCGCGGACACGCCAGGTGGCTGTGGGGCAGGCGTGATCCCAACTGGAATGTCTGATGGTGCACTAGCGGCAGGTTGATAGGTAGGAGCATTTGGTACTGGGTGGCCAAACCGGTGGCAGTTTGAGCATTGGGTGAAACAGTTGAAACGAAGGCGACGTTCAGACCTGAAGGTGTAGGAGATGGCAGAGAGTCTCTTGTCGACGAAGCTTGGTGCCTTTGAGCCGGTGATGGAAATGACTATGGTCGAGGCCGCTTTGCCGGCATGGGAGTCATCAGAGGTGAGCCATCTGGGTTACTGTGTGAGGGCTAGCCCAGTATTAAATGTGGTGAGCTCAGTGGTGATGGCGGCCAAGGGGATATTGTGTAGGTATGCCATGGACTTAAAGGTGCGCGGGTAGGCTGTCCAAATGGACAGTGGTGGTACCAGGGATCAGCTGGAGGAAGCAAGAGATCATGCTGTTGAGCATGGTGGCCTCCACATTATCCATAGTAGGAAGAGTGACATTACCGCCTTCGAGCGACACCGTCTGAACGTAGGTGGCTGACAGAGCTATGTTAATAATGTCTCCGAGCTGGATGGCAGTACAGGTTAGGGAGGAGCCATCACGTTTAATGACAAGTGGTCTCTCTCTCATGGTGATAGACGTCTGGGGCTTTGGAGCCTTGGAAGAGTCAAGGGGTTTCGCCTCTGTTGCAGTAGGCTTAGGAGTATGTGAAGGTTTTCTCTTCCTGCCTTTCCTCGTGACAGTGGCCCTGGTGGGAGGACCAGAGGAGGGGATGTGTGCAGGTGGTGCCGGAGGAGGGGAGGCAACAGGTGGCTTAGGGAGAGTGCCAGAGGCCTGGGGTGGTTGGGATGGGAGCGAGCCTTGATGGGGGCGAAAGTGCGGTTGGGGTCTGTGATGTAGAGGACCTCGATTTCCTCGCGAAGAGCCATGAGCTCCTGAGTGACATAGTCCTGGGCACTCGTGTATACGGTCTTGGTTGGATGAAACCCCGGGATGAGGATGGTTACCTGAGGTTGGGTTTCGAATTCTGGTATCGGTAGTTCCATGGCACACTTCATAAAGAGACTCGGGAAGTAGGTGGGTTTAATGTGATTGATCTCCTGACCACCCTTTGTGAGGACTGGAAGCTGGGGCCGCGTGTAGCTGCGTGGTCGCTTTTGAGGAGGAGGTTCTCTGCAGGGATTGATGGGAAGGTGCGGTGGAGGGAACTTTCATCACCGCCAAGAAGCGTGAATCTAGACACATAGGAGCAAGGATTCGGGTTGCGCTTCTGGCCCTTTCCATTTCCCTTGCATGAGGGACCTGGCAAGGAGGACATGGTTATGGAGTAAAGGCTTTCACTGTGAGGGGTAAGCGAGGTAGCTGCGAGAAAGGGTTTTCAGCCAATGAGAGAAAGCCTGGGCGAAAGACTTGGTGTGGTTTTTTCAATGGCAGTGGTTGTAACGGAGACAGAGCATGGTATCACCTAGATGTAGCCTAGGTATGTGGCTTTTTTTTTTTCCTTCTATTTTTTATTTGATTTAAGCGGTACAAAGAAAGAATACACAGCTCGCGCTATGAAACTTGGAAAACCACCACCTAGGCCAGGCCCTCACGAGCTGCCAGAAAACTCTCTAGTGGTATAAAAAGTAACCCCAGAAAGCCACCTTTCCCCTGTCACAAACCAAGAAATCCGCCACATGAATGCCTTGAAATCCTAAAGAATCCACCCGTCAGTGAACCCCCAAAATCCTGCAATTGAAATACAACCCCCCAGATCCAACCCTAGCTGCGTCCATGCCCTTGAACCTGAACTAGCCAGAACCCAGGGCCCAGGATATACTTAAAAGGAGGTGTGACTGGAATGCAAGACAGTAGTAGACCAATGTAGGCGGGGGCAGAGGTGTGTTGCAGGCCAAATCAGGGACCGCAGCCCGCTTGACAATAACATGAGCGGCAGGATGATGCTAGCGCAGTGTGAAAAGAGGCAGTAGGGTGCCAGCCGGTAGCTCTTGTTTAGGGTGGAATCCAGAAGGAGGAGGCAGGTAGTAGGGTACCAGCCAGAGGATCCCAAGGCCAGGCGGGCCAGTGGAGGGAGTGAGGAACCGTGTTGAAGTGACGGAATGAAGGTCGACGAGGAGGAGGTGACAGTAGGGTGCCAGCCGAGCCCATGGGGGAGAGGATGGGAGTGGTAGACCCATGCGTGATCCAACTATGGGAAACATGTTCGTGTTCTTCTAGGTGGTTCTCAAACACCCTCAAACATCCAGGTTTATTACCACTTCTCTCATGAAGTCTCTTTATTGTCTGAGAGAAAGGGTTACTTGGGGGGAGGGATACGACCACCAGGATGTGTGAAGGGAAGAGAAGTGGTGAAATGGACCGCGGCCGGTTGGAAAACACCCTGTTGGGATTCCCAGGTTTCCTCTTATGGAAAATTGTATTCCGAGCCGTCTGATGAAACAAGAACGGGTATACCTGACTGTGCTGATGCTAAGTAAGGTGCTAAACAAAAGCGTGGAAGTGAGGAGAAATACCATCCGGAGATGTTGAAATGGGGCAGGAGGAGCGGTCTTCAGGGTAGACCTCAAGAGAGAAAAGTAAAGTAAATGACTGCAGGCCAGGAAGTGATAAAAGTGATGGCCAGCACCCCCCAAGGGGGAGGGTGCTGGACCCGAATAGTGGTGATAGTTTCTCAGGTGTTGAGTTCTTCCTGATTTGAAAATACATTTCAATGACTGGAGTTGTAACGGAGATGAAGGATGGCATTACCTCGCTGCTTTTTCAGTTCTTTTTTTCTTTTCTCATTATCTGTTTATTGATTCCGGGTCAAAACCATACATGCAGCTCGAGCTATGGCATACAAAAAGCCTTAATTTCAATGCAATTACAAAGGAAACACCAAAAATGCAAAACTCAAAACCAAGCATCACCTTAGTAGAAACATATCGGCAAGCATCACAAACAATGACTAACAAAATTATTAAAGAAAATCCGCGTCACAAACCAGCAGGGGCAGCCAGGTAAGTCACGAAAGGAACGAACGTCAGAATAGAAAACCCAACCCAAGGGAGCACGCAAACTCCTAACTAGAAACGAAAGAACATCAGGGGGCATCAAACCTGCCCCGATGTCAAGCCTAGAATTGTGAAGTAAGATGACAGCTGAACAGTAACGAAATAAACAAAATCATCAAAACCGCCAGTTGAGTTAAGTACCAACCATGCTGACCTCCTCCTCCACCTCCGCAAGATCGAAACCAGGACGCTGGGGGCAGGAGAGGAAGATGGTAGATTGGGTGTCATGGGGTCCTCCACAATTGACACATCTGACGGTAAGATGACTGCAAGGGGGACTGGGGACACGACAGGTGGCTGTGGGGCAGGAGTTATCCCCACTAGAATGACTGATGGTGAACTAGGGGCAGGTTGCTGGGTTGGAGCACTAGGTACCGTGGTGGCCAAACCTATGGCAGTTTGAGAATTGGCTGAAGGAGTTGAAACGAAGGCGACGTTCAGACCTCAAGGTGGAGGAGAAGGCAGAGAGTCTCTTATTGACAAGGCTGGGTGCCTGTGACCAGGTGATTGAAATGACTATGGTAGAGGCCGCTTTACTGGCACAGGAGTCATGAGAGGTGTGCCATCTGGGTTGCTGTGTGAGGGCTAGCCCAGTATTAAATGTGGTGAGCTCAGCGGTGATGGTGGCCAAGGGGATATTGCGTAGGGATGCCATGGACTAAA
Organism: Tuber umbilicatum; assembly: GCA_003313605.1. Taxonomy (NCBI): domain Eukaryota; kingdom Fungi; phylum Ascomycota; class Pezizomycetes; order Pezizales; family Tuberaceae; genus Tuber; species Tuber umbilicatum. The sequence continues at coordinate 19,291 of QLOI01000682.1, read as the reverse complement.
AGGTGCGTGGCTGGGGTGTCCAAATTGACCGCGGTAGTTCCAGGGATCAGGTGGAGGAAGGAAGAGATCCTGCTGTTGAGCATGGAGGCCTTCACATTTTCCATGGCAGTAAGAGTGACATTAGCGCCTACGAGAGACACCTTCTAAATGTGGCCGGCTACGAGAGCTGTGATGATGCGGTCTGGGACCTGGATGGCAGCAGAGGTGAGGCAGGTGCCGTCGCGTTTGACGATAAGGCGTCTCTCCCTCATGGTGATAGACTTCTTAAGCTTTGGAGCCTTAGAAGGGTCAAGGGGTTTCGCCTCTGTTGCAGTGGGCTTAGGAATGTGGGAATGTTTTCTCTTCCTACCTTTCCTCGCGACATTGGCCCAGGTGGGAGGACCAGAGGAGAGAACATGTGCAGGTGGTGCAGGAGGAGGGGGGGTGACTGGTGGCTCAAGGGGAGTCCCAGGGGCCTGGTATGGTTGAGGTGGCGAGAGAGCCGTGACGGGTGCGACATGGCGGTTGTGGTCCGTGACGTGGAGAACCTCTATTTCCTCGCGAAGAGCCATGAGCTTTGAAGTGATTGAGTCCAGGGCCCTCCTGTATGCAATATTGGTTTTACGAAACACCAGGAGGAGAATGGCTACCTCAGGCGGGGTTTTGAATTCTGGTATTTGAATTTTGATGGCACACTTCTCAAAGAAACTCCTGAAGTAGGTGTGGTCCATGTGGTCGATCTCCTCGCCAACCGTTGTGAGGACGTAGATCAGGGGCAGGGTGTTGCTGCGTGGTCGCTTTTGAAGGGGAAGTTCTCAGGAGGGAATGATGGGAAGATGGGGGGGAGGGAAGTTTCATCACCACCAAGAGGCGTGAATCTGGACCCATAGGAGGGCGGGTTTGGGTTGCGCCTAAGAACCTTTCCTTTTCCCTGGCGGGAGGGACCTGGCGAGGTGGACAAGGTTGGGGAGTAAAGGCTTTCCCTGTTAGTGGGAAGCGATGAAGGAGTGAGTCAGAGTTTTCACCCAATGTGAGAAAGCCTTGGTGAAAAACTTCGGGTGGTTTTTTCTATCACTGTGGTTGTAACGGAGACGGAGCATGGATTGCCTCACTGCTTCTTCTTTTTCGCTTGTTTCTTCTTTTTTTTCCATCATATGTTTATTGATTGTTGCCCAAAAACGTACATGCAGCTCGCGCTATGGCACACATAAAGCCTTGATTCCAACACAGTAACAAAGGAAATAAGCAAAGTCAAATAGCGCAACCAATCCTGCAAAGTGGGAAAACATAATCTCTAGCATAGCCAACGATGACTAACGTAAAGAGTAAAGCAACCCTGAGCCGAAAACAACAGCCCAGTCCAAGGAAAGTCATAAGTAAAGAAACCCATCATCTTAATCACCACCCAAAGCTGACGCCATGGTCATCCAAACACAATAATAGCAAAAAAGTAGAAAAAACATTAACTAAAGTTACTGGCAAGCCGGAAACATAACCCCTTAGGGCCTGACAAGGAGGAGACCAGGGAGGATGACAGGAAAAGTGGCGAACCAGGTGAAGGGGACGCAGGTGGGGTGATCGCGGCCAAGGGAGGCATGCTGGGCAGAAACCCACTTGCGGTGCAAGCAATAAAGGGGGCCAAATTGATAATGAGGGGGGCTAAAGACCAAACTGGAGTGCCTGGCGGCAGGCTGGAGATACCCTGAAGGTGGATTGCTCTTTCCTGGTCCTTAGCCAGGCAGTGGAGTATGGTGTGATCGAAAGTGTCATCTGTCTCCTTGCAAAAGGGGAACAGGGTAAGGGCGTCATGGTTGGACAATTAGGTATGGGCAGTGAGGTAGCTCTTGCCGGACCGCATCTGATGAAAACTGCCAGCAGAGAACTTGGACAAGCCCATGAAGGCGTGAGGAGTAAAGTAATGAGGAAACGTGTAGGAGGGGGGGGTCGGCAAGGCAACCCAGGAAGAGAGGGTGGAGGCGACGACCTGGGATTTAAGGGAGCCATAGGGTGGGGCTCCCGCCCGCTCGTACAGGCGTGTGAGTAGTAGGTGAGAGGATGCTAGGGGGAGACTTTCGGGGACGTCGTATTTGATAGAGAAGGCAATGGCATCAAGAGGGAGGTGACGGCATGGAGCAGAGGGGGCGGTAGACCAGAGGCGGGGACGATAGGACCGGCGCAGAGGGGCCAGAAGGCGACTGTGTGAGGGGGCATGCCAGGGGTCCCAAGTAGGGACACGTGGGTCAAGGCGGGCAGACGCAGAGTTGATATGAGCCGGGGAGCAGAGAAGCCGAAGGCCAGCCAGCTTTTTCTTGTGCTGCAAGGCCAGGAAGATAGGGAGGAGGGAGGCTACAGAGTAGAGGATGGTAGGGGCAGTGGCCCTGAAACAACTGGTAATCCAGCGAAGGACCTCGTGCCAGAGGGAGTCAAGTTTGCGAAGGATGGTGCCGTTGGGAATTAGGATGTCAGCAACATAGATGAGGACTGGGAAAAGAAGCCCAACAACGAGTTTCCGACAACACCAGGGGGAAAGACCTTTCCTGGCGGGGCTGAGTCGCTTGACGAGTGCAAAGGAAGCCCATGCCAGACCCAGACAGCGGTGGAAGTGTGAGGAGGTTTCCAAGGAGTGGGTGAGCCAGTAGCCCCGCCAACGGAGGTCAGCGGTCGGACTGTAAAGGAGGGAGTTGATTGAGATAGGGGCGTGACAGACAGGATTGCGGTCCCTAGTCTTGAGCCAGTGCATGCGCCGTCTCCGTTATAACCACAGCGATTGAAAAAACCACAACAGGTTTTTCGCCAAGGCTAACTCTCATTGGCTGAAACCCTTTTCTCACAGCTTCCACGCTTACCGCTCACAGGGAAAGCCTTCACTCGACACTTGTGTCCTCTTCGCCCGGTCCCTCCCGCAAGGGAAAAGGAAAGGGCCAAGGGCACAACCCAAATCCTCCCTCCTATGGGTCTAGATTCACGCACCTTGGTGGGATTGAAACTTCCCTCCCCCCCACCTTCCCATCATTCCCATCTTGGAGAACCCCCCCCTCAAAAACGACCATGCGGCAACACCCAGCCCCAGCTACCAGTTCTCACGAGGGATGGTGAGGAGAACAATCACATGGATCCCACCTACTTCCAGTCTCTATTTGTGAACTGTGCCACGGAACTACAGATACCAGAATTCGAGACCCCACCTGGAGTGGCCATCCTTCTTCAAGTGTTTGGTCAAATCAATACCGCATACAAGAAAGCCCTGAACTCGGTCACTCAGGAGCTCATGTCTCTTCGCGAGAAAATCGAGGGCCTTCACATCACGGACCCCAACCGCCCCGTTACCCCCACCACGGCCCCCTCGCCACCCCAACCTCCGCAAGCCTCAGGGACTCACCCTGAGCCACCCGCCGCCCATGCTCCTCCTGCACCGCCTGCACACATCCCCTCCTCTGGTCCTCCCACCTGGGCCACAGTCGCGACGAAAGGCAGGAAGAGAAAACCTTCCCACACTTCCAAGCCTACTGCAACAGAGGAGAAGCCCCTTGACCCTTCTAAGGCTCCACAGCCCAAGAGGTCCATCACCATGAGAGAGAGACGCCTTGTCATCAAACGTGATGGCTCCCCCCTCACATCTACTGCCATCCAGCTCAGAGACAGCATCAACACTGCACTCTCAGCCACCTACGTTCACACTGTGTAGCTTGAAGGCGACAATGTCACTCTCACTACCATGGATAATTTGAAGGCCTCCGCAGTTAACAGCAGGATCTCTTCCTCCCTCCACCTGATCCCTGGAACCACCACTGTCCATTTGGACACCCGAGCCACGTATCTCTTGGTCCATGGCATACCTACACATAACCCCGTGGCCACCATTGCCACTGAACTCACCACATTCAATACTGGGTTAGCCCTCAGGCAGGAACCCAGAGGGCTCACCTCTGATGACTCCCGCGCCGGTAAAGCGGCCTCGACCATAGTCATTTCAATCACTGGCTTAAAGGCACCCAACTTTGTCAACAATAGAGTCGCTGCCTTCTCCTCCACCTACAGGTCTCAACGTCGCCTTCGTTTCAACTCCTTCACCCAGTGCTCAAACTGCTATCGGTTTGGCCATCATAACACCAAGTGCTCCAACCCAGCAACCTGTCACTGGTGCACCATCAGACATTCCACTGGGGATCACTCCTGCCCCACAGCCAACTGTCATGTTCGCGGTCGCCCTTGCAGTCATCTTACTGTCAGGTTTGTCAATTGTGGAGGACCCCATGACGCCCACTCTACCATCTGCCTTTCCCGCCCCCAGCGCCCTGGTTTGGACCCTGAGGAGGTGGAGGAGGAGGTCAGCATGGTTGGCACTTAACTCAACTGGTGGGTTTGCTGGTTTTGTTTATTTCTTTACTTTTCAGCTGGCATCTTACTGCACTATTCTAGGCTTGACATAAGGGCAGGTTTGTTGTCCGGGGATGTTCTTTCATTTCTAGTTGGGAGTTTGAGTCATCCCTGTTGGTTGGATTTATTCTTTTGACCTCCGGTCCTTTTGTGACTAACCTGGCTGCCCCTGCTGGTTCGTGACCAGGATTTTCATTACTAGTTTTTGTTAGTCACCGTTTGTGATACTTGCGGATATGTTTCCGCTAAGGCGATGGAGGGGTCGAGAGTTTTGAGTTTTGTTGTTTCCTTTGTAATTGCGTTGGAATTAAGGCTTTTTGTATGCTATAGCGCGAGCTGCATGTCCGTTTTTGAGCCAGAATCAATAAACACCTGATGGAAAAAAAAACAAAAAAAAAAAACAAAATTGGTCTTGAGCCAGTGGATGAGCTCAGTTTTGGGAACGGAGAAGGAGACCCCCAGAGGGGCTGCACAACTGCTGAGGGAGAGGAGGGAGTGTTGTCAGAGCCTGACACAGGAGCAGTTGGAGCAAGTGCCCACTGTGATGGAGAAGTCATTGACGTAGGAAATTACAACACCACGGGGGATGGAAATGTGTAGGCGAGAAACATATTGAACAAACAAGGGAGAAAAAATAGGGGAGCCCAGAGGGGTCCCAACGGTGACAAGTGAAAGAATTCCCCGTGGGCCTTTAAAAACCAAGAGGTACTGTGGAGAGGTAAGACAGGACGAAATCCAGGAGACCATGTAGTTCAGGGTGGAGAAACGGCAGAGCATAGTGCTGAGTTGGTTGCACTTGGTGTTGTCGAACCAACCCTTAATGTTGAGGAAGAGGGAGGAAAGCTTGAAGCGAGTGGTTTAGAGGAGGGGTACTACATGCAGGAGGGTGGCCACTACATTGTAGCTGCTGAGCCTAGCCTGTGAACAGCATGGGTGGAGGTTGAGGAGGGGGGGTAGAGCGGGAGAAAGCGGCGAGGCAGTACGCCTTGACTCTTTCCAGAATCTTGGAGACGGTTTCCAGAAGGACTATGATATGGAATGAAGCTGGGGTGGAGTAGTCAGCCTTGCCGGGCTTGTCGAGGACCAGGCCATTTTCTTTCTTTAAGGAGGAGGGGTGGAACCCATGCAGGAGGAGGCGGGTGCGTAGCGATGGGAAGAGATCCCTGTTTGGCTGATGGATGTTTCTCCAGTCCCCATATGGGATTGTGTCGGGGCCAGGGCGGACGAGGATGCGGAGCGGTGAAGGGCAAGAGAAATTTCATCTAGAGTGACGGGAGGGACGTCGGGGAAGGAGGTGAGGGGGACAGGAGGAGGAGGAGAAGGTGGGGGGAGGGTCGTGGACATGCTCCGTCTCCGTTACAACCACAGTGATTAAAAAATCCACACCAAGTTTTTCGCCAAGGCTTTCTCTCATTGGCTGAAAACCTTTTCGCAAAGCTTCCTCACTTACCCCTCCCAGGGAAAGCCATTACTCTACAATTATGTCCTCTTCACCCTGTCCCTCCCGCAAGGGAAAAGGAAATGGCCAAAGGCGCAACCCGAATCCTCCCTCCTATGGATCTAGATTTACACCCCATGGGGGTGCTGAAACTTCCCTCCCCCCACCTTCCCATCGTTCCCTCCCGGTGAACCCCACCCTCAAAAACGACTATGCAGCAACACCCAGCCCCAACTCCCAGTCCTCACAAGGGATGGTGAGGAGATCGATCACATGGATCCTACCTACTTCTAGAGTCTCTTTGTGAAGTGTGCCATGGAACCACAGATATCAGAATTCGAGACCCCTCGTGAAGTAGCCATCCATCTTCAAGTGTTTCGTCAAACCAACACCGCATACAGGAGAGCCCTGGACTCGGTCACTCAGGAGCTCATGTCTCGTCGCGTGGAACTGGAGGTCCTCCATATCATGGACCCCAACCGCCCTGTTGCCCCCACCATGGCTCCCTCGCCACCCCAACCCCCCAAGGCCTCAGGGACTTCCCCTGAGCCACTCACCGCCCTTGCTCCTCCTGCAACGCCTGCACACATCCCCTCCTGTGGTCCTCCCACTTGGGCCACTGTCGCGAGGAAAGGCAGGAAGAGAAAACCTTCCCACACTCCCAAGCCTACTGCAACAGAGGCGAAACCCCTTGACCCTTCTAAGGCTCCACAGCCTAAGAAGTCCATCACCATGAGAGAGAGACGCCTTGTCATCAAACGTGATGGCTCCCCCCTCACCTCTACTGCCATCCAGCTCACAGACAGTATCAACACAGGTCTCTCAGAGACAGTATCAACACAGGTCTCTCAGCGACCTACGTCCAGACAGTTTCGCTTGAAGGTGGCAATGTCACTCTCACTATCATGGATAATGTGAAAGCCTCCGTACTTAATAGCAGGATCTCTTTCTTCCTCCACCTGATCCCTGGAACGACTACCGTCCACTTGGACACCCCAGCCACGTACCTCTTGCTCCATGGCATACCTACACATTACCCCCTTGCCACTATCGCCACTGAGCTCACCACAATCAATACTGGCCTTGCCCTCACACATCAACCCAGATGGCTTACCTCTGATGACTCCCGCGCTGGTAAAGCGGCCTCCACCATAGTCATTTCAATCACCGGTTCAAAGGAACCCAGCTTCGTCAACAAGATACTCTCTGCCTTCTCCTCCACCTACAGGTCTGAACGTCGTCTTCGTTTCAACTCCTTCACCCAGTTCTTAAATTGCCATCGGGTTGGCCACCATAGTACCAAGTACTCCAACCCATCAACCTGTTGCTGGTGCACCATCTGACATTCCACTGGGGATCACTCCTGCCCCACAGCCAGTTGTCGTGTTCGCAGTTGCCCTTGCAGTCATCTTGCTGTCAGGTGTGTTAACAGTGGACGACCCCACGACGCCCACTCTACCATCTGCCTTTCCCGCCCCCAGCGCCCTGGTCTGGACCCTGAGGAGGTGGAGGAGGAGGTCAACATGGTTGGCACTTAACTCAACTGGCGGTTTTGCTGGTTTTGTTTACTTCCTTACTTTTCAGCTGGCATCTTACTGCACTATTCCAGGCTTGATATCAGGGCAGGTTTATTGCCCCGTGATGTTCTTTCATTTCTTGTCAAGGGTTTTTGAGTCGTTACTTTGGTTGGATTAAATTTTCTTTTCAAGTTCGGTCCTTTTGTGACTAACCTAGCTGCCCCTGCTGGTTTGTGACAGGGATCTACACTACTGGTTTTGTTAGTCATCGTTTGCGATGCTTGCGGATATGTTTCAGATTAGTTGATGGAGGGGTGGAGAGAGTTTTGCGTTTGGTTGTTTTATTTTTTTGTAATTGCGCTGGGATTGAGGCCTTTTGTATGCCATAGCGCGAGCTGCATGTACGTTTTTGTGCCTGAATCAATAAACATATGATGGAAAAAAAAGAAAAAAAAAGGTGGGGGGAGGGTGACACAATGTGTAATAAGTGCCGACTTAATCTCCAGAGGGGTGGAGGTATTGGGGAGCGAGGGGAAATGCTCCGGAGCCCGACCGTACACGAACTTCTTGGCACCCCAAATGGAGCGTAAGTCTGCAGATGACAGAAACTGGTCCCAGAGGGTGGCCTTGACTTTCTTGATCGCCTTGCAGTGAGTATTGCGAGCCTCGGTCAGCTCTCAGCGAGTGGCAGAGCCATAGCGGAAGAGGCGTGAGGCGGGGTGGTGAATGCGCCGAAGGCTAGGGAGGTTGGGGGACCACCAAGGTTTTGAGTAGAAGGATGGGCATCTGGAGGGGGTAGCTGGAAGTACCGGTGTGGTAATGGCGGCCAGGCTTGAGTCGAACCATGAGGCAAGAGAGGACGAGGTGGGGAAGGTGGGGGCCGGAGGCATGGTAACGGAATGCACAATGGGGGCAACAGTGGACCAGTCTGTAGCTTTCCAGTTGGGCCTAGGGGGGGGGGACGGACCTGTAGAGTTGCCCAAAGAAAATGGAATCAGCGACATGGTCGGAACCGGTGAAGGGAAGAGAGGTATTCCAAGAGTGAAAGGAAGGGAGGAGGCTGTGATTGGCGAAGGCTAGGTCCAGAACAAATTGCCTGGATAGGTTGTCAAAGGGGAACCTGGTGTAGACGCCAGGCTGATTGAAGAGGGAGAAGGCATTGGCCAAGGCCTTTGTAAAGTATGTTTCAGATATCGAAAGCTCTGAGTGTGGGATGGCCTGCAAGCGGTCAGGGAGGTGATGGTGAAGATTGAAAACCCCAAGCGAAAGCGTAGGGAACTGATGTTCGGGGAAAAGAAGGTCATGAGATAAGGTGCGTGGTACCCCATTACGCGTGGCAGTAGAGTAGGAATTATACAAGTAAAACAACAGGTGTGGGGAACCAAAAACACCCTGAGGGGAGCGAAAGCTCATACCCATGTAGTCACCCCGCCCAAAAAACAAAGGAAGAACAGAAACAACAAAAAGCAGCTGCTCAGACACGTAGACGGCTACACGTGTCTTGTACTTGGAGGAAGTAGGTGGAGAAAAATGTTTATAAGAGCTTGCACCCAAAGGGTGGCCCTTAAGCAACAGAACATCTTGCTAAGCAACCACAAGAGGGGAATTCTTCGCAGAGGTAAAGAACGAAAACAAAGTATAAAAAACATAACTGCATCCAAGACAATTATGCTGAACGAAGGAGAGCTCAGGGACCGAAGCAATATGGGGGGAGTGGAAATGTAGAGAAGCATCTGATAATGTGGGCGCAGGTTGTGCTCTGATTTACATTTCCAGGTCATTGTCGTGGGCAGAATCCTCCGCCCCATTAGTGGTTGGGGCGTCAGAGGGGAAAAGTTGCCTTGAAGGCATGGGGGCGGCCAGGGGAGGGCGGGTACCACAGGAGGAGGGAAGAGGGCCAGTAGTGAGTTGACCCAGGTGCCGAACCCTGCGAAGGCTATCGGTGTCAACCTGCTGGGCCGTGTTTAGGGGGGCTTGGAACGAGGAGGGTTGTTGTTGAGGCGTGATGGGGTCGACCAAGGCGCGCCTCCACTGGGGGGCATCAGGGATGACCTGGTCCTGGGGGAGGCGGCAGCCTCTTTCAGGGCAGACCTTGTCAGACAGGTGGGAGAAATTGCCAGGTGTTCGTTGTCGCAATTAATGCAGTGTGAAGGAGTAGCGCTACAGCAGTTAGGGACCACCTTGTGGTTACCCTTTTTGGGGAACATACCAAGTGCGCACTGGTGGTCAGCCCAGGAGTGGGGCTTTGTACCGATGGGGCATGTGTGGTGGTCTTCCTCCCAGAGGGGTTTTGAGTGGCCGAAACGATAGCATTTCTGGCATTGAGTATCACCAGAGGCGGGGTGGGCGAGGTGGATGTTCCTCATGTGATTGAATAGACGAATCTTGGACCCATCACGATGGAGATCAGACCCAAGTAGGTGAAGATCCTGAGGGAGGACAGAGACGACACCGGAGGTGGTGTTTTTTAACTCACGAAGCGTCTGGTCCCGTTGGATGAAGCAAGCTGAAAGGATGGAGAGGTCGATGGAGTTGAGAAGGGAGTCGTGCAGTTTGGGGAACAGCTCCGCCGGGTCAGCCGGCAGCATAGAGAGGGGGAGGTTGTGAATGAGAACATCGGTGAATAGTTGGGCGGTGCGGAATTCCGGGAATGGGTTTTCTCCTACCAAGAAGGACTGTTTGAACCTCTTGGAAAGAGCGGAGAAGAAGGGTGCGTAGGCAGAAGATGGGATCCAGCTGTTAGCAGTCAGGGTCACTGCTTCATTAACATTAACGGGAGTGGAGAAGGCAACCGGGAGGATGCAGCCAGCAGACTGTAATACCGAGACAACGATGTCAGGAAGCGCGACGGACATGTTGAGGGGGTCGACAAGAGAAGCTGGATGGAGGCTGGGAGCATATAACTGATATTGGGCAGTAGGTAGTTGGGGGGGCCGTTTGTCCATCTTGCTGTCCCTGGAGAGCGATGCAAAAGCAACCTGGCCAGCCGTGGCACGATTGCCCGCCCTCGTAGACGAGCTTGCAACCAGGGCCCAGCTATCGGAATTAGGCGGGAGGGAGGAGCGAGTAATGGTGTAACCCGAAGGAAGGCCAGGGACAAAATGCTGGCTGATTGGAGTGGGGAACCTTTTCTTTTTGGGGATTTTCCAGGCCTCCCCACCGCTGGGGTTGACTGAGGCGAAGCAAATATCAGCCTCGTGGGAGTCGTTGTTGTCTCTGGCGTAGGTTTCCGGGGAGCCATACCACTGGCCTGAGACAATGATCGGGACGTCGGCTGAGGGGACCGTGAGGTTGCCTTGGCGAGAAAGGATGAGGAGGCGTTTCATCTTGCGGGGAGGTGGAGGAGGGGTGACTGAGCCACTGGGGACGTGGGGGACAGGAGGGGACCTTGCGCCAAGGGAGGTGACTTTGGAGGACAGATCTCGTAAAGCAGCCGTGATCATAGGATCTGTCTGTGAGGCAGTGGGAGCTGGAGGAGGAGGAGCACTGGCTTTCAGAAGAGCCATCTCTGACATGAGGAGATAAACTTTCGCGACCAAGGCGGCAAGAACAGGCAGGATGCGCCTTTCGTCATCAGAAAGATCATCGGAGGAGGAGAGAGGAGCGAACCAGGTAGGAAAAACTGCAGGGTCAAGGTGGCGGTGCATTGAGGGCCTGGGCCAGGCGGGACGAGTGGGGCAGGCAGGCTTGACATAGTAGGCAGGGCAAACAGTGAGAGCAAAGGGAGAAGAGAAAGTTTTACCCGGGCGGGGTAAAGAGCGAGGCAGTGGGAAACGCCTTCCGGTCAATGAGAGCTGGTCTTGGCAAAAAACTTGGTGTTGTTTTTTCATCCTAATATTTGTATTTCTATCAACTATAGCTAATACTAAACCCGGGCCTTAAAGGCATTAAGCCACGGCATGCTAAACCCCGGCAGCCCACACCATAAAACAAAAGAAACCACCACAACTAAACACAAAACAAAACAAAATAAAACAAAAACAAATCTAAAACAAACACCAAGCTATGTGCGCACACCACCCTCCTGGCTTGTATCCACCCCAACCAGTAAGGAATCTAAATCATCCATTCCATAAAGCTTAACAAGTCAATTTCGTCGATGCTGTACATAACATCCCTTCCAAACCTCCAAACAATCTAAGGTATCTTCAACATGACGAACCAATTCCCCTGCCAATTTATAAATCCGCCCACAATCACAAGCCCTATCCGCAACCGGAATAAAACCCAAAATCACATCGCGCACCCCATCCATTTCCAACTCAGCAAACTCCCTAAACTCTGCCAAATAGGATTTCGCTTTCCACTCCTCACAGCATCTCCCCTCCCGTACTAAGTGAACCTTTAACGCCTGTAGACTAGGAGATGCCCAACCGCTGATCTTACACTGATCTCCTGCATCTGGAGCCAGGAAAGCAAAACCATCTCTTCTTCAGCGGACACACAGTCGGCAAAGGTGGCGTCCCATAGACTGCTTGCCGCACGACTGACAGAAAACCGAAGGTGGCAAAATCCCACCAGGCACCAGCCTCTAATCGTCGCCCAGCTGCAGAGCAATCTGCGAGGAAAATGGATTACCGCCAACACCCTCACCCCGCTCACACGCGTGCCATGTCTGGAGACACCCAGTTCCCGTGTGGTTATAGTTATGCCACCACCGTACCCATTCATCCAGGGCATTGTCTTCAAAGAGTGTTGTGAGCGGCGCTCTGCCCTCACTATTCGTCTCACACTTAGTCAAGTGGAAATGGTCGTCCACATTGGGGTAGCCCTCATGGCCCAGCCGCTCACCAGTACCGGTCCGTAGCCTGATCAGAACATAGAGATCCCACGTGGTAAGACCTTTCAAGTGTCTAGGAGGGCGTGGCTGTCTCCGATAGTAATCGTAACCTTGGTCCTTATGGCATTGTAACCAGGACATCCTGCGCAGGTCCCGAGCCAGCATGCCGTTGATGATGCCCATATTGAAATCCACGTCCATGGCCGTCATGTTTCTTCCACGTTTGGCGGCGCGATCAACCAACTCATTACCCCATATGTTGCTATGCCCCGGGATCCACCTAACCGTAACCACACCCAGTCTCCTCACGGCCCCTAGGATCAGCGCAGTCACCTCGCACCCACTCCCTTCAACCGCCAACTTAACCACCATTTCCACCACGGTGGCACAGTCAACGAAGGCTACAATGTCCCGTCCGCGTGGAATACTTATAAGTCCAAGGTAGAGGGCATATACCTATGCCTCCAGAGGACACCACCGCCCTGGTAGCCCACAGGCAACCGGATCCACCGCCAGCCCCCTTTCCAGCCAACAGTGCGCTCCACCAATCGAGCCCCCAGATGATGAACCATCACTGTATAGCACCAGAGTGTCGTCATCCTCCATATTTGCCACAGTCTGATTGTGTACGGCAACAGCCTCCATCCTGTCCTTTTCCACACCGCCAAAAACAAGAACATCAACCACCTCATCAACCTCCGTCACCTCCGTACAAACTCCATCGACCACCCAGCGGTTTCAGATAGCACCGAACCAAGGGAACTCCTCACATTACCTATATGTGACCATTCTAGCGTAACATCTGGTCTGTAGATATTTTCCCTGAATAGCAACCGGACACAGTCCAAACTCCGCGAACATGGCATTAAGAGCCAATTGTGATGGGAATCGAAACAAGTGTCGTAGGCAGTCGTTGACATGTATCTGTATCCTTTTCACATAGTCAGGAGGGTCAGACACAAACTCGAACCCATAATATACAGTAGGTAAGTAAGCCCCCTGAAAGAGACGATAAACCTCCCAAGCACCAAGGCCTTCGCCACCAGCAAATCTGCTCACAACAGCAGAAATTCTATTGCGGACATTCAGACCTCGTTCCTGCCAGTAATTGACATGTGCTGACCAGTTAAGGTGAATATTGAATCAGTATCCCAATACCTGCAGGTCATCAGAAGGTTCAACCATTGTCCCCAGCAGTTCAATCCCATTCCGCCGGACATCCCCAAAACCTATCCATTCTGTCTTCAGGCCACTAAAGTCTTACCCCCGCGACCTAGCCACCTGTCGACAGTCCTCCAAACACCCAACCGCAGCAGCTACAGCCCCCACCGTGCTCTCAGCCGCCACCGCAATAACCCCATCATCCACATATGATACCACAATTTGTCGCACAGACGGCCCATATCTCATCCGTGGGTGCATAACATCCGCAACGTAACAGCCAATAGGAAGGACGACAGTGGGGAGCCCAGAAGAATCCCTTGCTGAATAAAGAATTCCCGAGAAATCCTTCCATTAAACCTGAACCTCACCCTCCTACACGACGCCCACCTCCTAATCCAGCAATTAAGGTAAGCCGGGCACACCTGGGCCATCAGGAATGTAGACATCATGTCCCGGTCAAGTGTATCAAATCCACCTTCAACATCCATAGAAAGGAGTAGACAATGCAGATGTGCATTGGCCCTCAAGAACTCAAGGACAATGCTCATGGCGTCATGACATCCCCATTGAGCCCGCGATCCAAATTGTGTCTAACCCAACTCCAGACACCCCATCAACCTCCTCAATACCACCCGGTCCACGACCTTGGCCATAGTTGGCAGCAACGTAATCATCCTCCACGATTTGACCACATCGTAGCGTGGCTTGGCAGCCTTCCTGATCAGGACAACTTCTCCTGTGTGAAATTCCGGATGATCATCCGCTAACATGTCTCTCACCATGCCCAAGAAAGGCAATGGTGCACGCAACCGCACGAAACTCAAAAACGGCTAAGTAACTCCGTCCGGTCCGGGACTCGTATCTTTCGGCGACGATGATAACGCACCCAGCACTTCTGCCTCACTCAGGTCCTCAAAATCAGATAGCTTGCTAAACGACGATTCTTCGGGGATCTCCGTAGGAATTAACTGAGCAGCAATCATGGCAGAAATGCCCTCTTGTGACTTGTGACATAGACCCTCAGCATCAGTCATGGCAGGTAGAATCCGTCTCAACTACAGGGGGTCAATGGCACGAAATATGCCCGGGTCTCTCAAGGCTGTAAGTCTCTCACATACAACCTGACCTCACGACTCGCGTAAAGCAACCCGATATACTCGCCTTGCCGGGTGGTATTCCTCCATCATACCGTCCCTTCGAAACCTCCTCATGTCACACCGCATGTGCCAGAGGTCCTCATTCCATCAAGCACAGTCAGGTGGTCTGGCCCTCGGCCGCTTCAAACCATCCACCACAGACCGCACACCGCCCCATCTCAACCCCTCCCCCACCAACTCATCAACCTTCTGTCCCACAGCCTCCCAGTCTAACCTCCCCCAGGCTATGGGTGTGGGCACAATGTCGCCTTGCGCCAAAACATCAAATCGTAGGTATTATGCCAAGTTATCAATACCTGCTTTGTCCAAGCAGCGATATACCACGTTTGTGGAGGGCGGTACGAACGTCAGATCGATCATGGAGATGCCTTTATGTGTCCTCTCGTCATGCTCTAGCCGCAAAAATTCCTGATCCATAGCCCACTCGTAGACACCAGAGCCAGAGCCATAGGTGACGTTATCTCACGTAGCATGTCTGGCATTCAAATCGCCGGACCCAATACTGCAATCACCTAGTCGGTCAAGGAAATCACGAATGCCAGAGTTCGACACTCGCGGGGGACAGTAGACACCACCCATCTCAATCACCACACCATCACCCCCACCAAATCCCACAACAGAAACCCATTCCAGGTGTCTCCGCACTTCAAACAGCCAGACAGCATGCCCTTGTGCATATAAAGAAACACCACTACCTTTAACAAACGAAACCTACTCTAGATCATATTGCTGATGATCCTTAACCATACCATCCCTGCCAACGGGGGGTTCTAAAATAAAAAATACATCAACAAAGAAAAACAACTCAAAACAAAGGGAACGATGTCCACCACTCCTCCACACATTAACCGTCATCACTTTCAGCAACATCTTTGAAGTGATTTGGTTCGAGACCCAGAGGCCTGCGGGGCAGATTTCTCTGCGAGTTGATGGTCAACAGCTGCGGTCTGCTCAGACTTCTTGAGCTTCTGAAGGGACCGGTCTGGGACGCCAACCATTGTAGTTTCCGCACTCACTAACTTCCCTGAGGAAGGAGAGGAACCAGTGCTGGAAGGCGAAGAAGTAGGCCGACGAAGATTGGGGCAAGAGGCGTCGTCAGTAAGATGACCGACACAGGAGCAAAGGAAGCATGCGAGTTTCGCAAGGGTACAACGGGACCCTGTGACTGCACGGTAATCACGCACTGGGTACTCATGTTGTGAAGAGAGATGCCCCCCATCACAGAACTTGCAGGCAACAGCAGCCCTGCACATGACCGCAACATGACCATGACGGAGACAGCAGTTGCAAACGGAGGTGGCCTTAAGCTCCGCCCAGATCCGAACATTGCGGCGACAAGAGAAAACCAGCGCAGAGCCCTCGTCAAGATATTTCTTGACCCTATAGCAGAGCTCAACCATGAAGACCGCGGAGCCCGCAGTTTGTTTATGGCTCTTGTGGGAAGCCAGACTGCGGATCCAGTGTGGACGGCCAACAACTGTAAACCCAGGGTTGGTAACCTCCAAATCCCGAATCATGTCATCGAAGGCACCGTCACCTAGCCAGTCCTCCGGTGTCCACACAGCACCAACACCCAGAGGAGCAAAAGGAAGGCCAGAAACCAAAACCTTCACCTTCTCCCGGTCTTGGCAAACAGAAAAGCCTTTAAGACTGAGCTCCATGAGAGCCAACTCGATCATCGGGATCTGGCCCCCGTTGGAGGCAGTGGAATGCTGTACCAGCGACAACAGAAGGTCACCCAAGGTCCTTTGTTGGACACAAGACCCGAAATGAGAAGCGAGCCGGCAGAGGCAAGAACCTTGTTGAGAGCAATCTTAACACCCTCGGTATTGACCCCAGCGGGAAGGCGAACCTTTGAGCCGCGCTTCTCGACCCGTACCATAACATGACGCTCCCGTTCAGTGTGGCGAGGAGGGGGTGGGGGAGAAGGGTTCTCCTTCCTTTGTACCACCGTAAATTCTTTCTCGCCACTGGAGGAGCGAAGGACTGATGACCACGATGCTGTAGCAGGAGCAACCGGAGGCGGGATATCAGAGGACCGCGGGGCCACAGCAGGTGCAACAACTGTCGACAGTTTGGGTGGCAGCGGTACCGCAGGCACAGGAGCAGCAATGTACCCTTTCTTCTTGGGAGCATGGGGAGCCATCTCAGGGCGGGCAGGAACCACGGGCGGAGCGACCGCATCAGCTCTATCCCGGGCATCAGCAGCATCCTCCAGAGCGTTAATCCTTCGTTCCCAACGGGGAATGGTAGCTCCCATCCCAACGATGACCTCCCCAAGGTAAGAAACGTCTAACCCGGCGTCACAAAGGTCAGTGTATATGCCTTCCCGGTCAATAATGAGAAGCTCATCCGGGACGGGAGAGGAAGAATCCTCCACGGAAGCATATCGGCTATCTCCAAGACCACTCAACTCAGATTTGTGCCCCCCACCCAAATTCATGGGCAGATCCGCAGCAACAACCTCCGAAAACTAACCAAACCCCACCACCGGCACCTCCTGTGCGTCCTCCATTTCTTCCTCAACACTGATCAGCCTCCTCGACCCACCAACCTCAGCCGGGGCCATAGTGGGAGCCAACTCCTCTGGCATAACCTTGGAGCATTACTCGCAGTTCCGGCCAATGTGGAGGGCAAGGGAGGCATAGACCCGTAGTCTGTAGACCCAGTCCCAACCAAAGCCACGGACTCCTCCTCTTGTACTGGGGTAGCATGTTTGCTATCACCCAGCCCATCCTTCTCCGTAGTTTTGCCATCTCCCATGGTCATAGACACATCCCTGACAGGCGGGGAGCTGTCAATAGGATCTGAGGCCAAGGCAGACCTCCCAAAAGCCCTCAAAAACCACTTCTTCCCACGCTCAGTAAACAGAAGTCCCTTAATACAAGGAACAGGGGGGCGGAAGTCCATATCGCCGGAAGAGTCCAGCTTCAATCCCCAGTACAGCTCACGCTTAGAGGAAGGCAAATCCCTAATAGGGGAGGTAGAGGGAATCCGGCGGTTAACCTGAGCAGAGGGAATGGGTCGGTCAACCCAAACAGGGCGACAGGTAATAGTGGAAGAACGAGTCTTCCCGACCGCAAAAACTTGTGATGCCGGTGCAGAATTCTGTCGGCCTTGTCCAAAGATCTCCCGGAAGAGGGAGCCATTGCCCAGAGTAGCAGTGGTCTGCGTGGGCGAAAAAAGAGATGGGGAGGAAACAGGAGTGTGATGACGGACAAAGAGGCCAAAAATATCATAGTGGACAACACGACAATTAGAGCAGCCAGAGCCGAGGAGGACGGAGTTGACAATAAGTTCAAACTCAGAGGTCAAAGTAAATGATAGGTGCGAGACCTTTTCCACAAGAGAATTGCCAAACTAGACGAAGGTGGTCGGACACTCATCAAAGTGGCGAACGTTCACGGACATGCCGGACGGGTGAAATCAATACGAGGAAACTGTCGTGGGTACAAGGCCAGGAGGAAAGCCGGAAACCTTAGGTTCCATTGTAAACAAAATAAACGAGGCAATAAAATCACCAAGTTACCAGGCAACAGGCACAAAAGCGCACCAGAACAAAAGGTATTACCGGGTGCAGACTCGGATAACTCAACCTGATCAAAGTTCAGATGAAATGTGCACAATCCACGCGATAAACGAGATGAAAAGGCAAGCAAAAAGATCTACCCAAGTAAATTGGGGGGAATCGCAAAGAGAAATGGAGCAATGTGATTGGTTATAGTGAAATGTGTAGGGGGTTGACTGACGTGGTTTTTTCAATCGCTGTGGTTGTAGTGGAGACGGAGCATGGCATGAATTGCCTTGCCACTTTTTTTTTTTTTCTTTTTTTTTCCATCGTATGTTCATTGATTATGGTTCAAAAATGTAAATGCAGCTCGCGCTATGGCATACAAAAGGCCTTAATTCCAAGGCAATTAGAAAGGAAACAACAAAAAATTCAAAACCTCGACACCCCTCTATCACCTAAACGGAAACATATCCGCAAGCATCGCAAAAGATGACTAAGAAAGCTTGTAGTGAAAATCCCCGCCACAAACCAGCAGGGGCAGCCAGGTTAGTCACAGAAGGACCTAACATCAGAAGATTAAATCCACCCCTGGGGACGAACTCAAACTCCCCACCAGAAACGAAAGAACAGCCCGGGGCTTTAAACCTACCCTACTGACAAGTCTAGATTAGCGCAGTAAGATGCCAGCTGAAAAGAAACATAATAAACAAAACCTTCAAAACCGGTAATTGAGTTAAGTGCCAACCATACTAACCTCCTGCTCCACCTTCGTAGGGTACAAATCAGGATGATGGGGGCTGGAAAGGCACATGCTCCGTCTCCGTTACAACCACAGTGATTAAAAAAACCACACCAAGTTTTCTGCCAAGACCAACTCTCATTGGCCGGAAGGCTTTTCTCACAGCCTCGCTCTTTACCGCGCTCGGGTAAAACTTTTTCTCCTCCTTCTGCTCCCAGTGTCTGCCCTGCCCACTATGTCAGGCCAACCTGCCCCTCTTGTCCCCCCGGGCCCAGGCCCCCAACGCACTACTTCCGCTCGCAACAGCCTGAGGTCCAACGCCATCGGCTCTCGGGCCCCTACTCCGGTCCTCGCCCCCTCTCAGGAAGATCAGTCAATCTGCCGCTCTGCTGCGGAGGCTGAAGAGTCCCTACTCCTTGATCCCGCAACTTTTCCCAGGCTGTTCACGCCTCCATCCTCCTCCGATGATCTCTCAGACGGTGAAAGACGCATCCTCCCGGTTCTTGCTGCCTTGGTCACCAAAGTTCACCTCCTCTCGTCGGAGATAACCCTCCTGAAATCCGGCGCTCCTCAAGCTCCTGTCCCTGCTGTCTCCCAGGCGCACCCCACGATCACAGCTGCCCTCCGGG
>QLOI01000681.1:0-29639 GCA_003313605.1 Tuber umbilicatum | reverse complement strand
AAGTTTTTTTCTTCCAGCTCCTCACCCACTCTAAGTCTGACTTTTCTTCCTGCTGGATTGGGACCATATTCAATAGTGGCTTCATCAACAAAAACCACCCACTTCCAAGCTCTTGTCCAATTTATCCTCTGCCTAACAAACACCTTCCTCTTCTCCTTTTGTCCTTTTCTCCAAAAAGGCTTTTTTCTTGGAATTTTGAGCTTGAAACCAGCTTCTCCAGAGATCTTATTGATAGTATCTTTCCCAAAACCAACATTAGCCTTTTGGGTAATATCCCTTAGTGCTAAATGAGGCTCAGCATCAATAATATCAAGAATGATCTTCTTTTTAGCATCAGTTATCTTGGTTGGTCTGCCAGCTCTGGGAGCATCATGAGTGTTGCCATCATGATTTTTCGCCTTTTTTATCACTGATTGGACAGTTGCCTTGGAGAGCTTCATCAACTTGGAAATTTTATTATACCCCATATCTGTATGTTTATATAGGGTATAAATTTCACGGTTTCTGTCTTCTCTGGCACGGCGGGAGTGTGGTGGGGCCATGGTTGTGTGGGGTTGTTGAGGTGATCGTGATTCTGACCGTTGCCACGGCCAGGTATGAAAACTTATTAGACACGAGTGTACTGGGCAGAACTGAGTGAAATGTATATAAAATCCAATAATAAACATGTAAATATGGCAGCATAACCCAAGCGTCAACTCTGGTTAGACTAAATTTGATTAGCTAAGAAACTTAAAACATGTGAAGTCGTGGTGACTGAGAACACGAATTGAAAACTTAAAGGGAACAGGTGTCGGATATGCCAGTGGGGTTAGGATTAAACTGGAAGGCATTGCGAAAGGGGCTGGGGCGCCCGTGGGACAGGATTCACGAAAAGGGGAATTATGAGAATCTTGGAAGTGGGGAAGTGAACATGGAAGGCGTCAAGGGGAGGGAAGTGAAGAAGAAAGCTTTCCGAGGAGAGGCGCCAAGATGTGGGACCGCCCTGGCGCAAGCAGGGCATCGGAGAAGTCACAATGTGGGTCAGGATACAAGCGAGAGGAGAAGCAGAATAGACTAAGCGAGGACGATTGAACATAGTTGCAGATCGAGTATTGCGGAGAGAGGATGTCCTAAACTTTGAACAAAGAATCAGGAGGGCCGAGAGGGGAAAGGAACAAATGTCCAAGGGCTAGAGGAGACGTCGGGTAAGCGAGAGCGTCAGGGCGTACAGGATGCATGGGGCGTAGAAATCCTGCGGCTGAAGTCTGGACGCACAGCACGGACACCCAACACAGACTAATTTTTGCTGATGGATAACGTTAAAGAACTCATACCCTCTGCCGTGAATGAATGAGCTCTGAGACAGACTCAGGAAAGCGCAGGGGTTCACTAAGTTGGACATCAACAATGGATACTACCTTCCGCGAATGGCGGAAAGATAGGAAAGGAAGACCACATTCCGATGCCGGTATGGGTTATATGAACATACCGTGATGCCTTTTGGCTTATGCAATGCTCTGGCAACTTTCCAAGGCATGATCAATGAGGTCTCCAGGGACCTACTAGACAAAGGCATCATCGCCTATATGGATGATATATTAATCTACACGGAGACAATGGAGGAGCAAGTCTCCTTAGTCCGTAGGGTAATGGAAAGGCTTAGAAAAGCTTGCTTATGCGTTAGCAAAAAGAAATCGACCTTCCATCAGAGAGAGGTTGAATTTCTCGGATATGAGATATCTGATCGCGGAACATCCATGACAGAGGCAAAGGTAGCCGAACTCAAGAAGTGGCTACCACCGAATAGTGTCCTAGGGGTCCAGAGCTTTGTGGGGTTTGTAAACTTCTACTGCAGGTTTATGGAAGGTTTCAGTAAGATTGCGAAACCTCTCAGTGACTTGACAAAGAAGGATATCAGAATTCATTGG
Organism: Tuber umbilicatum; assembly: GCA_003313605.1. NCBI lineage: Eukaryota > Fungi > Ascomycota > Pezizomycetes > Pezizales > Tuberaceae > Tuber > Tuber umbilicatum. Next base: position 27,729 of record QLOI01000681.1, on the reverse strand, counting down.
ATACTAGCATGTCAAGAGGCCCCCGATTTTCTGAAGGAAAAATTTACAAAAGGGCCTATATTAGTACACTTTGACCCTGAACGACAAACTAAGCTGGAAACCAGTGCAAGTGACTTTGCATTAGGGGCCATATTATCCCTACTGTGTGAAGACGATAAATGACATCCCATAGGCTTTCATAGTAGAAAGTTCTTCCCAGCAGAGATAAATTATGATGTCCATGATAAGGAAATGACAGCAATCGTGGCAGCATTCAAGGAACAAGATCATTTACTATGGTCGGTAACGGATCAGATTACCATTTACAATTATCATAAGAAATTGTAATATTTTAACAGTACCAAGATTCTAAACCGGAGGCAACATCGCTGGGCTGAGTTCTTACAACCATTCAACTTCCGGGTGGTATACCATGAAGGAAGGTTGAATGAAAAGGCCAATGCACTGTCTAGGCGTAGGGACTACTGCCTTGGAGGGGGGGGTAAGTTTGAATCAAATTCTATGCAAAGCATTTTTGGCCCTGGGCAATGGGTAGTTCAAGAGGAGCGGGACATCCTACGACCACCGTGGTTGCAAGCATGCCAAGGATTCCGTTTACAATGCACATTCCAAGAGCGGCTCAAGCAGGTTGCATCAAAGGACAAGCAATACGTGAAGATCCTTGATTCAGTTAAGAAAGAAACCAAGGGGGTTGATCCTAACCTTAAGATTGAGAAGGACCTACTTCTTTGCAAGAACCGTTGGTATATACCGGCGGATGTGGGGTTAAAAAGTACAATCATGGAGGCTGAACATGATTCTCGCTTAACAGGACACTTTGGGACCTACATGACTATGGAAAGGGTTAGGGGAAACTTCTACTGGCCAATGATGGATGATTATAACCAACAATATGTTTGCACATGTGATATATGCCAGCACAGTAAGACTGCATGACACAAGAAGTTTGGACTACTTAAACCTATAAAGGAACCACTACGACAATGGAAGGCTATTTCTATGGACTTCATTGTGGCGTTACCGGAGTCAAAAGGGTATATGAAAATCTGCGTCATAGTAGACAGGTTCTTGAAGATGGCTCAATTTATACCTTTGGCAACGGAAGTACCTATAGGTGACTTAGCCCTTATGTTCCTAAAGGAGGTTTGGCTTTTCCATGGGCTACCAGAGAGTATCATATCGGATCATGATAGCCGATTCACCTCTAAGTTTTGGACTAGCTTAATGAAGTTGCTAAGAGTTAAGCTGAATGTTTCCACCGCTTTCCACCCTGAAACTGATGGGCATACGGAAAGGCTAAACCAGACTTTAGAGCAATACATTTGGAGTTATTGTTCCTATCAGGAGGACGACTGGGTAGAGCTACTTCCCATATGGGAATATGCTTATAACACTTCAACGTCGGAATAGACTAAGGTGTCTCCCTTCGAGATCAATTATGGGTTTAATCCAGAAACATTTTGGTCCGGGTCCATATCAGAAAGTCATGGTATACACCCAAGCAGCAAGCTATTAGTTAAGAATTGGGAAGGGACATGGATGGAAATTCGAGATACTTTACATAAGGCGCAAGAGAGGCAACGGAAGGGGCATGATCAGAAAAGATTGCCAGCCCCAGAGTATACCACGAGGGAGGATGTTAATGCTGGTCAGGCCAAGAGGGCCGACCACGTAATATTGAATCGAAAAAACATAAGAACCAAGCCACAGATGGAAAAGCTTGATGATTGTTTGTGCGGACCATTTGTGGTCTTACGAAAGGTTGGTTCTACAGCTTACGAAATTTAACTCCCTGAACGTTAGGGTATACATCCAGTCTTCAATGTTGGCCTCTTAGAACCATATAGGGAGGACTCAACTCGCAGGCGTACAGTAGAGGTACCCATTCCCGATGGGATAGATAATGAGCCTAGTTGTGTTATCGAAACCATCCTGGATAGCCGCTGGTATGGGGGAGATCGTCAGAAATTTCCCAAGTGATTTGTCCAATACTTGGTGGTTTGTAAGGGCTATGATCCAGGGGATAACTCCTGGGAGCCGTATAAAATGTTAGAGGGAACAGGCAAACAAGCCCTCGTAGATTTCCATAAACAATATCCGTCGTAACCCAGTGATCATAGGGTGGTAGACCTGGGTACTGGAAGTAAACGAAAACGCTAGAGGCCGAGGGCGGCCCTAGAAAAGAGAGGGATAATGTAACGACCCTGCTGGATCTCACAGTAGACTAGGTCTTATCCCATGCCGAAGCCCGGAAGGGTTACGGTTAGGCTAGTCAAGTAACTCTATCAAAGAGTTACCATATGGACTAAGCAAATGGTAATGCTTAGACTGTGAACGAGAAAAGGTATACCGGGTAGGTAAGGAAAGTCTTGACTACGAGTTCGGAAGGTCTCCGAGAGTTCCGCTGAGTTACCCTACCTTAGGAAGTATAGTTATCCTACCTTGACCAAGAAGTTATCCTACATTTTGATCGAGTTACCCTACCTTGAGCGTAACAGGTTACGCGAAGTTTTGGGAAAAGTCATAGGAATGGTTGTTGCGCGTGATTATAGAGGAGGTTCGAATCTAGGCTCAATCGGGTAATCTGTTGTTAGGCTACGAGCCGTAGGAAATCTTGCATTTGGTGAACATTGAGAAATGTGAGTCCAACACCCCCCTTTGTCCCCGATGTACAGACCAGACAATGCGTCATGGGCCAACTGAAGGGAAGTTGCTGGTTTGCTGGTTAAAGCCAATGATTGAAGATGTCGGTGTAATGCTGGATACCTGGTGGCCGTCCTTCCGACCAGAAGCTGTTCACAGGATATATGAGGGGGCATGGGGCGACTGAATGGCTACAAGAGAGGTTGTTCTTGAGTGAATACACCACTGATCATTATAAGCCTACGGTGGTAGGTATGTAATGTATACCGGAAGCCCGGGAGGCCTCCAGTTAAGTTGTAGACCTTCGACCCTCGTCTGTCTCCGACAGACTGTAAGATATCGGGAGGTTGTTAATGAGCTCTAGATTGTAGTAGTATTATCTTGACTTAGGTGCTTATCGTCAGTGGCTGCGGGTAGCGCCCGCATAAGCCAATGGCTTAAGTAGCTAGTCACGGGAGTCCGTTGACCAAGCTATCGTGTCGAAGACAGTAGAAGACGATAGAAATGAAAAAGCGCGAAAGTACCATTGAATGGTTGTCTATGAGACTTGCATAGACAAGTACATATGGGACAGTGAGTTCGATATTAGACTAGCTTATTGTAACCTGTTAGTTCGCCACTAACAGGACAACGATGTGAAGAGTTTTCTCCTGCAGTTAAATGCATATATCAGGATACTGCATGAACACTTCACGTCGGATATAGAACTAGCAGGGCCGGCTGACGTTCAGTAGAATGATAGCCCGAGGCCCAGAGGAGATGGGCATGCTCGCGATAGTGGTAAGCTTAGGAGTGATAGAGAGGAGCTGGCAATATAAATCTTCTTAAGTATATGCGAGACCTCTTCTCATAAGACGATCAACTATCCTCTTGAGAACTTATTGAGTAATGCTTCGACTTAATGATATTAAGTTTCACCGTTTAGGTTTTCTCTCTTACATATTTGTTCTCCATTTTGTGTACGAAGAAAGCTTCGGTACAGCCGTATCCTTGGGATCCATCTTCCCACAGGGATCCCCCGTTACAACTTCCTAGACAAAGTTGAGTACCAAGTTGTTGAGATACAACATTGCATTGACTCTAAGTATGTGGAACATTCAGCTCTTTTTTTTTTTTTTTCAGTAGAATTCCAGCTAACTTTCCTGCTTAGTCATTACAATTTCCCTTTGCGCGCCTGAAAAATAGCTGTGCCAGTAGTTGCTTGGCACCTTTGTGTCCTCTGAGAACTTCCTTCAATGAACCAGTTCCAAAATTCCTGCCCAACAAAGCAAGCATTGATGCCCCGGATCGTCAGCCACAAGCACTCCCAGCCTGCTTGCATGAGGTTTACTAATTATTGGTTGAAATTGAAATCAATGCCTTGTTGAGTACCTACAACCTCCCCACAGCTAACGATCTTGGTGTTGGCCAGCTGTAACTGGTATGGTTACAAGGTTATGTTTTATATTTTGTTTTAAGTATCAATTGATACTTAGTATGTTTTATGTTTTGTTTCAAAGTATCATTTAATACTCTGTATTGTTTATGCCTTGATGGCAGGATTCAGGTATCTAAAGATCCGTGAAGTCTGGCTTTGGAATGGCACACTTTGGCAGACGGTTCTGAATATACTCAATTGAACAGTTACTTCTTTATTGCAATCTTAAAGACTTCAGTTGTTTACGATCACCTCTAGGCCTCCGTTAGGTGACTACCTTTGTTACTCTTTAAGTACTTAGCGAGTCTGCTGTGAACTTACCGTACACCTGACTAGACCCCGGCTCCGACAGGTTACACAAGCGCAGATTTGCCTGTTACATCGGGATCACCAACCACTGATGGAATGTAGGGATATGTTGGTTTTTTTTATTCTCAGATCGGCCCATTACATGGGGATCGCCCATCTCTGATGGCATGTGTGGATGTGTTGGTTGTTTTTTTTTTTTTTTTCATTCGTAGCTATTAGCTACTTTTTTTGTCTTTTTATTTTTATTCAATTAAGCGGATAACTCCTGCCTAGGCTCCTCAGTGGATGAATTGATGTTTTGTGATTTTACCGTTGTCCCAATTCCTGCCCTGGATCTGCTTATTTTTCTCCGAATTGCATGTCTTGCAAATCCAGCATATTTCCTGACACAACTACCTTGCCTGGGAGGTAATCTTGGGGCGATTTAGGTATTGTGAGTCCCCTAGGCGTACGGTACTGTGCTAGTCAGAGCTGAAAATCTATCCCCGGCCTTTACCTGCCAGTTGTGCAACTGTGAACTATAGTGAATCTTACAGCACGTCTACTCACCGCCAGATTTAATTAGCATGCAAATTCAAGAATTACCAACCACTATCAAACATTCTCTAATACTTTGTCCTTTTAGCTTTCTCACATATCAGTTTTAAGTCTTTTGAGAATAGGTCTTCCATCTTCCTTCCTCTTTTTCACAATTTTTTACTTTCATGTTGGGCTTTGGTTTGGGTTAAGGGTGAAACCGGCGTTGAATTGTCAAGCACTCGCGTTCATCAAGCGATAGTGGGTTGTGGAACTTGTGGCAGACCCACAACCTTGGCACGGTTAAACTTTTTGAACAATTCACCTTCACACCCAGATGTTGGTGTTGCTTCTCCTAGCAGGGTTGGTCGGTCGCATTTTGTCTCGGCTGAAGGCTGAAGACTCTGTTTTCTGCTGTGTTTTCCTCCCCCTAGTTCAAATGAGGAAATTCTGGACGTTCTATGAGATCCAATTATTCTAGTTTTTACGGTACGTACCGTATTGCGAATAGTAAACACCGCACTCTTCAGCTCTATACTTACCAGTGCCGGGCGCAATGGAGGTGGACGGCAGTTATTCACTCAAACCTTGACGCCAGTTAAGCACCTTTCCTCTTGGAGATCTGCAGGGAAAATCGGCGGTGACGAGACAGTTCTAATCAATACCTATATATGGATTAGAACAGCGCATACTTGCGCAACACCACAGCTTCATAACCTCCCCTTTCCTTGCTGGATCTAGAGATTTCCTCGAAGGCCACAGGAAGTCAGATTTTCATCGTACAAGATCCCTCTATCTCACAAAATAAGGAATTCAGATAATTGACCATAGCGTAAATGACGTCCGGGAACCACCACATCACTGGTAATACCAATTCTTTCAATACGAGTATTATCAACTTCATCACAGAAATAGACGCCGAGGGACGCCAAATCCTGCAATGGCTATCCCTATTTGAACCACAGCAACGGCACCAAGGTGTGCGAATTGACCGACTCGATGGCGTGGGGAACTGGGTACTGGAAACCTACAAGTTCAGAAAATGGAGTAATACGGAAGATGATTGCGTTGAGCCGGTGTTATTCTGTTACGGGAATCTGGGGGCGGGGAAGACATATCTCAGGTAGGGGGCTGGTCCGGGGGAGGATAACGCAGATGTCACGGACGATTAGCAATAGCTCCCTGGTGATCGACAGCCTATGCGATCAAGCCGTGGGGAAAGACGTGGCTGTGGTGGGACTCTACTGCGATTTCCTCGCCCAGCAGGAACAGTCCCCCACGAGTATGTTGGGCGCCATTCTCAAGCAGCTCTCCAGTAGAGAAGGGACCCCGAAGCATATAAGGGAGGCTTTCCGGAAGGCCAAAAAAGAGTTCGGCGGCCGAGGACTCCGCCTTCCCGACCTGGTAGAAATTCTGAAGAGGACCATCGCGTTGCTGCCGTGGATATTTATATGCATCGACGCTTTAGACGAATCCGCTCCGAAGAACCGACGGGAGCTTCTTGAGTCACTGCGGGAAATCATCAGGGTGTCACCAAATACGCGAATATTGCTTACCGGGAGGCCCCATATCGACGGCGAAATTGTGAAATTATTTAACAACGCGGTTACGATACCGGTTGGTCCTACCCAAGGTGACATTGAGAGTTACCTGGAGATGAAGCTCGATAGTGATACTGATCCCAGTGCAATGGATGACAAATTGCGGGCGGATATCATGAGAGTCATTCCGGAGAAGATCTCGGAAATGTAAGCAAGAATACCAAGCTCATTCCCAACGCCAGTCTGGGCTATCATTCACTAACAATTATGTCTAGTTTCCTTCTCGTTTCTCTAAACATTGATGCAATCTTGGGCGAGATTACACTGCATCAAAGAAGGAAAAAATTGGACGAGATAACCAGAGGGAAGAGTCTAGGTGATGCTTATGCGGCAACTGTATCGCGGACGAAGGCACAGCAAGGAAGCAGAGCCAAACTCGGCATGCAGGTACTAATGTGGGTATCGCATTCCGAGCGACCATTACATGTCGACGAGTTATGCCACGCCCTAGGGGTAGAAGAAGGATCTGTCGACTTGAATACCCAGAACATTCCCGCGATAGAGACACTCCTATCATGCTCTCTCGGGCTCGTCTCTATCGAGAAGTCCTCGTCTACAGTCCGCCTCGTTCACTATTCTCTACACGAGTATCTCTCCAATAATCCCAACTTGTTCGTTAGGCCTCACTCGGTGATTGCTGAGGCTTGTTTGACCTACCTCAATTTTCGCCACGTCAGGTGCTTTCCAACTGCCCTCCGCTCTGCCCCACCAACTGCCCCTTTTGTTAAATACGCTTCGTGCCACTGGGGTACACATGCTAGGCAGGAGGCCACTGTAGGTGTAAAATCTCCTGCACTAAAAGTGCTAGATGGATACGATAAGCACATACCCCCGACGATGCTGTTATTTTATGAGATGAACTTCTGGGACGCGCCTATTGACTGGGAAGGGAACCCTAGGGGGTTTACAGGACTTCACGGTGCAGCATATCTCGGATGTGCAGAGATAACTGTCGCTTAATTGGGCATGAATAAATGGGATGTGCAGGCAGTCGATTTCAAGTGTAACACAGCAATAGCCTGGGCCGCTAGGATTGGGCATGAAGGGGTCGTGAGGGTGCTGCTCGAGTCGAGCGACGTCAATCCCGATGCAGTCGACACCAGGTACCGCCGAACACCGCTCATGTGGGCTGCCGAGAATGGACATGAGGGGTCGTGCGGATGCTACTGGAACGGAACGACGTCAATCCTGAGACAGCCGACACCGGGTATGGCCGAACACCGCTCTCGTGGGGAGCTGATAATGGGCATAAAGGGGTTGTGAGGATGCTACTGGAACGGAACGGCGTGGATCCTGGCACGGCCAACACCGAGTATGGCAGGACACTGCTCTTGTGGGCTGCTAGCAATGGGCACAAGAGAATTATGGAGCTCCTGCAGGAACGGATGAATTTGATTCCTGGATATTCCTCTACCCTCCAATCAACTCGGCCCCTCTCCCCCGAGCCGTCTGAGCCATCCAAACCCCCTTCCCACAGGGCCCACAGGTTTTAATATCCAAGGACTAAAGTCGGCGCTTACCCATCCATCCACTAGGTGCACCCGCCAGTAGGGTAACGAACCTGACGAAACAAATCCTGGGCCTACCACAAACGGTTCTTGAAATGCGGGTTGACAAGTTACCGCAGATGTCAAACCTATTGATCGTTTGATTTTCCGATTTCAACGTCTCGATACCTCCTTGGTTCCTCAAGTTAACTTCCTCCCTTTTGCATTTCTTATTGGCAGATTATTCTGCTGCTCTTTAGCCAATTTTGTATATATCCATGGTCTGTTGGTGCTTTACTATACTTCTCCCTACGTATATAATATGTACCCCTTTAATTTTCCTTTTACTTGTCATGCCCTTGAGTTGGTTTATTCCATGTGTGCCAATTATTGCCTATGTATTTACTTGTTTTATCGCATAACCTAGCCAGCAATAGTGGTATATTACACGAGGGGCAGATAGAAGCTCTCTAGATATAGACACAAAGAAGATAGACACAAACACTGTACATATGATAGCGGGCGAGCCGTAGGAATCCACGGAGAAGAGTTCATCGTGGGTGGTTTATAGAGTTTGGCCTATCTCTTCTCCTTTTTGTCAATTTCGTTTTTTCTTTCCGCCACCCACCCTTTCCCACTCACTATATACTACATCTTAAGACTACCCGAAGACACCACAGATTTTCGCTACTGCCATATCCCCTCGGACATCATAATTGTTGATAGTCCAGGTGCGTAAAAGTTTATGAAGGTGGATCATGCATGGATAGTGCGGTGTGTCGGGGAGTCAGGGAGATTATGGTAGAACCTGCTAGGGCAAGGCGATGGAAAACTCTCTTGAACGGGAATATGTGCTATTCATTTCTGTTGTGTCTGGGCGTTTCGGAGAAGGTTCTTCAAGATGTTTTCCTTTGTCCTGGTTTGGTCAGACAACGGTTTCGAATAGTTATCACACCACATGGCGCCCTCGCCGTTAAACCTACCCCCCTCCCACCCCCTCCCTCGCGGACTTTGTAGATCTCGGCTATCATACCAAGAATGCACTGCCAGGATTTCCTCTCTTCATCAGAAGCTCGGCGGAAAGGGCGCCTTGGGGCAAACTGTTAAAACTGCTCTAACAGCAAACCCACCATCACTCCCACGAAGCCCAATGTAACGGTAGCGCACTACTTGTATGCACAACCTCAGTCAAGCCCAGGAACCAGGAGAAGACATACCGATACTATACGTTACGAATTTTATTAACCGCGCGATCTACGTTATAGCTCAACCCCGACTTCAAGCAGTGTTCGAACAAGCGGTGCATATTGTATTGTGAAATGCTAGTACATACCTCGAATTATGGCTATAGGGTACAATTACCGGAAGCGGTATCTGGCATCGTATAAGACTTGATGCTAGATAACTTAATGGCCTCTTGCAATAGCGGCTCACGTCGCGGAAAGCGCTCACATTTGTTGAGCTTCCGAATAACAAGTGGGATAGCCAAATGCAGATATTAGGGGATTGTTAGACAAAGGGTCCAAAGGTGGGACTTTAGTGCTATATAGGAGGGGATTGTGTGCGGGAAGATACTGCCGGCAGAAATACTGTAATGCCGGGGCTCAATGATGCGTTTAAAAGCCTCTCTTTTCCTCCCCACGCCAAGTGTAAACTGTCTCCCCTCCTACATCTCCGGTGAGAACTAAAGTGGCTTTTTTAATACCGATCTGGTTAATGGCGTCTAGAAAGTTTTATGTTAAAAATGGTGGATACTAAGGTAATGATCGGGAAGGAGGGTTTTGCGCAGTGGAGTGGAACGACAGGAGTGAATATACGAAAGTCGTATCAAACAGTGATAGAGATAATGATTGATTGTGTTCTGTGTATGAAAGGAGAAGGATGACTTGATAACTTGAAAGGAAGGAAGGATGAGTGTGCAAGGGAAAAAGGAAGGAAGGAAGGTCGGAGATGATAAGAAGGAAGGAAGGTCGGAGAGGATAAGAAGGAAGGGGAGTAAGCGGGAGAAATATTTTCAAGGTTTGCGCGTCCCTCCATGAGGGTCTACGCATACCACTTTGGTTAGAGAGAGCAGGTATCTCCCACACTAAGTACGGCTCTTCCTCACATGGTAAATTGTTGTGCTATATCACGTTGGGTCGTACCGTATTGGTCTGGGGTTTAGCTATGATTTTGGCGGGAACCTCTATCGTGTCACGTGACCTGGCGGCCTGTCCGCCCTGAGGAAGGACAGGGGATCTGCGAATTGTGGTCTGTCCAGTCCTGGCGGGGGGCCTGACCATGGAATTAGGCGGGAGTGGCGGGAACACGATGGGCCGCACGAGGAGTTGATGTGATATCATGAAATGTGAGGCCTCACCGCGGTGCCCGGGACGTGAAGTTGGGGAAGCCTGCCGGGCTCGTCACAACCCGGGAGGGCTGGTGAGACTTGCTCGCTACCTTTGCTAGGTATAAGCGCTCGCCAGTAGACTAGCACCTCACGGTGGAAATGCCATCAAGCACAGTAAATTTTTCAACTTAATATTATTCAAGTGATGAAAGAAGGTACGTAACTCTGTATTTTAAATCAGCTACAGTATCCCATTAGCAGGCATGCCCTAAATAACCGAATCCATAGAGAAATTTGGGAAGAAAGCTAAACACTCTCCTGGGCCATTAAGAAGTCTCTGGACGCTTCGCATTTATTTTTACCTGTCTTGGGGCAGCGGCGTCCGGAGATTTTTTTTTTTTTTTTTTTTTTATAAACTTTTCAACTTTATTAACTATTATCAACTACAACTAGCTAATAACAGTTACGAAACGGTTTTCTGTTCGCTAAAAGCGAGTTTTACGCAATAACCCTCTAAGAGGTCGAGGGCACCCCCAAGAATCCACGGTTGGGTCACTGCAAGCGACGTTCCCCCACCAAGATATTCCACCAAGAGCCGATTGCAACAACCTGAGATAACGTCAGATCCCCCGGAAGGGTCACCCCTACCAGCGCCTCCCAGCAGCACCCCCTGATAAAGGAAAACCACCCATCCACCAACCTCACTTAGCCCACACTCGGGAAACACCCTAAATAAAACCATAAAATCTTACTCTCACCTCCACAAATGGCATATTCCACCCGCTTGATACCTCCTCCCACATCCAAAAGCCCTACACATCCCTCCCAAACCCCGCCCGGGACCTCTAGGAACCTGAGCTACCGCTCCCATACCCCAACCTATGCCGGGCAAACCCATCCGCGGGCCAGTCGGCACAACAACAACATCCTCATCCCCATCCTGTTTCACAAATTCACGCGGGATCTCCCTCCCGCCCCTTACAAAACTCCCTGCCCGGAACACCACCATTCCCTTCCGGACAGCCTCCAACTCTTCTCTCCTTTTTGCCAACCAACGCTGGCGTTCTCTTATCCTCCTCTTCCTCTTCCCTTCTTCCAACGTCCAAGCAACCGAGGGCTCGCCCCTCGGGGGGCGAGGCGCTTGCACCGCCTCAGCGGAGGATGCCACCTCAGCCACTGTAACGGGGGCTCCCTGTGGGAAGATGGATCACAAGGATGCGGCCGTACCGAAGCTTTCTTCTTACGCAAAGTGAAGAACAAATATGTAAGAGAGAAAACCTTAACTGTGAAACTTAATATCGTTAAGCCGCAGCTTCACTCAATAAGTTCTCGAGAGGATAGTTGATGGTCTTAGGAGAAGAGGTCTTGCATCGACTTAAGTAGAATTATATCGCCAGCTCCTCTGCATCACTCCTGAGCTTACCACCATTGCGACCATGCCCATCTCCTCTGGGCCTCGGGCTTACATTCTGCCGAATATCAGCTGGCTCTGCTAGATCATTGTCCGACGTGAACTGTTTATGCAGTATTCTGACACACGCAATCAACTGCAGGAGAAAACTCTTCATATCGCTGTCCTGTTAGTGGGGAACTAACAGGTTACTGATAAGCTAGTCTAATATCGAACTCACTGTCCCATTCCTATTCGCCTATGCAAGTCTCGTAGATAACCATTCAATGGTGCTATTACGTTTAACAAGTCTATCGTTTTCTACTGTCTTCTACACAATAGTTTGGTCTACGGACTCCGGTGATGAGACACTTAAGCCATTGGCTTATACAGGCGCTACCCGTAGCCACTGACGATAAACATCTCAATCAAGACAAGACTACTACGATCTAGAGTTCGCTAACAACCTCCAAACATCTTACAATCTTTCGGAGACATATGGGAGTCGAAGGTCTACCACTTAACCGGAGGCCTCCCGGGCTTCCGGTATACCTTACATACCTACCACCGTAGGCTTATCAGGATCAGTGGTATATCCACATGAGAATCACTTCTCGTGTAACAATTCGGTTGCCCCATGCCCCCTCATATATCCTGCGAACATCTTCCGGTCGGAAAGACGGCAACAACGTATACGGTATTACGCCGCCGTCTTCAATCATAGGCTTTTACTAGTAAACCAGCAACTACCCTGCAGTTGACCCATGACAAATTGTCTATACATCAGGGCCAGAGGGGGGTGATGGACTCAGATTTCTCAATGTTCGACCAAGGCAAGATTTTCTTCGGTTTGTAGTCCAACGACGGATTACCCGATTGAGCCCAGATTCGAACCTCCTATATAATCTTTCGTAACAAACAATCCTATGACTTTTCCCGAAACTTCGCGTAACCTTTTACGCTCAAGGTAGGGTAACTCCTATCCAAAAGTAGGGTAACCTCTTTGCCAAGGTAGGATAACTATACTTCCTAAGGTAGGGTAACTACCTGCCTTAGGTAGGGTAACTCGCCGGAACTCGCGGAGCCCTTCCGAACTCGCAGTATAGACTTTCCTACCTACCCAGTATACTATTTCTCGTTCGCAGTCTAAGCATTACCATGTGCTTAGTTCACATGGCAACCCTTTTTGATAGAGTTACTTGACTAGCCTAACCGTAACCCTTCTGTGCTCTGGCATGGGATAAGACTAAGTCTACTGTAAGATCCAGCAGGGTCGTTACATCACCCCTCTCTTCCCTAGGGCCGCCCTCGGCCTCTAGCGTTTTCGTTTATTCCCAGTTCCCCTGTCTACTACCCTATGATCCCTGGGCTTTGACGGGTATCGTTTATGGAAATCTACGAGGGCTTGTGTGCCTGTTCCCTCTAACATCTCTTACGGTTCCCTGGAGTTATCCTCGGGACGATAGCCCTTCCAAGCCACCAAATTTTTGACAAATCGCTTGGGGAATTTCTGACGAACTCCCCCATACCAACGGCTGTCAAGGATGGTCTCAATAACATAACTAGGCTCATGATCTATTATATCGGGAATCGGTACCTCTACTGTACGCCTGCCAGTTGAGTCCTCCCTATATGGTTCTAATAGGCGAACGTTCTAGACTGGATGTATACCCCAAAGTCCGAGGAGTTGAATTTCATAAGCTGCTGAACCAACTTTTCATAAGATCACAAACGGTCCAATCATACAATGATCAAGTTTTTCCATCTGTCTCTTAGTTCGTATGTTTTTTTGATTCATCATTACTCTATCGGCCCTCTTGGCCCGACCAGCCTTAACATCCTCCAACGTAGTATACTCTGGTGCTCGTAATCTTTTCTGATCATGCCACTTCCGTTGCCTCTCTTGAGCCTTATGTAAAGTGTTTCGAATCTACATCCATGTCCCTTCCCAATCCTTAACTAATAGCTCACTGCTTGGGTGTATACCTTGACTTTCTGATACGGACCCTGACCAATTGGTTTCTGGATTAAACCCATAATTGATCCCTAAGGGAGACACCTTAGTCGATTCCGACGTTGAAGTGTTATAAGCATATTCCGCCAATGGAAGTAGCTCTGCCCAGTCGTCCTGCTGGTAGGAACAATAACTCCTGAATGTATTGCTCCAAAGTCTGGTTTACCCTTTCAGTCTGCCCATCAGTCTCAGGGTGGAAAGCCGTGGGAACATTTAGCTTAACTCTTAGCAATTTCATTAAGCTAGTCCAAAACTTAGAGGTGAATCGGCTATCACTATCCGATATGAATACTCTCTGGTAGACCATGGAAACGCCAAACCTCCTTCAGGAACATAAGGGCTAAGGCACCTATAGGTACTTCCGTGGCCCAAGGTATAAAAGGAGCCATCTTCGAAAATCTGTCTACTATGACCCAGATTTTTGTATACCCCTTTGACACCGGTAATGCCACAATAAAGTCCATAGAAATCGCCTTCCATGGTCGCAGCGGTACCTCTATAGGTTTGAGTAGTCCAAACTTCTTGTGCCGTGCAGTTTTACTGCGCTGGCATATATCTCATGTGCGAACATATTGTGTGATATAATCATCCATCTTTGGCCCGTAGAAGTTTGCTCTAACCCTTTCCATGGTCTTATATGTCCCAAAGTGTCCCGCTAAGTGAGAATCATTTTCAGCCTTCATGATTGTACCTTTTAACCCCTTATCCGCAGGTATGTACCAGCGGTTCTTGTAAAGGAGTAGGTCCTTCTCAATCTTAAAGTAAGGATCAACCCCCTTGGTTTCTTCCTTAACCGAATCAAGGATCTTCAGGTATTCCTTATCTCTTGATGCAACCTGCTTGAGTCGTTCTAGGAATGTGGATTGTAAACGGAATCCTTGGCACGCCTGCAACAGCTGTGGTCGCAAGATGTCCTGCTCCTGTTGATCTACCCATTGCCCTGGGCGAAAAAAGCTTTGCATAGAATTTGATTGAGAATTACCCCCACCTTCAAGGCGGTAGTCCCCATGCCTAGACAGTGCATCGGCCTTTTCATTAAACCTTCCTTCACAGTATACTACCAGGAAATTGAATGGTTGTAAGTACTCAGCCCAGCGATGTTGTCTACGGTTCAGAATCTTGGTACCGTTGAAATATTTTAAGTTCTTATGATCAGTGTAAATGGTGATCTGATCCGCTACTAACCGTAGTAAATGATCCCATTCCTTGAATACTGCCCCGATCGCTGTCATTTCCTTATCATGGACATCATAATTTATTTCCGCTGGGGAGAACTTTCTACTATGAAAGGCTACGGGATGCCATTTATCGTCCTCACCGAGTTGGGACAATATGGCCCCTAAAGCAAAGTCGCTAGCGTCAGTCTCCAGCTTTGTTTGACGTTCAGGGTCAAAGTGTACTAATATTGGCCCTGTTGGAAATTTTTCTTTCAAAAAATCAAAGGCCTCATGACATGCTCGTGTCCAATGGAATTTGATATCCTTCTTTGTCAGGTCGGTAAGAGGTTTTTTCAATCTTGCTGAAACCTTCGATAAACCTACAGTAGAAGTTTGCAAATTCCATAAAGCTCTGGACCTCAAGGACACTATTGGGTGGTAGCCTTTTCTTAAGTTCGGCTACCTTTGCCTCGGTCATGGATGTTCCGCGATCAGATAGCTTATACCCGAGAAATTTAAGCTCTCTCTGTTGAAAGGTTGATTTCTTTTTGCTAACGCATAAGCGTGCTTTTCTAAGCCTTTCCATTACTCTACGGACTAGGGAGACATGCTTGTCCATTGTCTCAGAGTAGATCAATAAATCATCCATATAGGCAATGACGCCTTCG
Source organism: Tuber umbilicatum (assembly GCA_003313605.1). Taxonomy (NCBI): domain Eukaryota; kingdom Fungi; phylum Ascomycota; class Pezizomycetes; order Pezizales; family Tuberaceae; genus Tuber; species Tuber umbilicatum. Next base: position 12,198 of record QLOI01000681.1, on the reverse strand, counting down.
TCCCATAGGTCCCTGAAGACCTCATTGATCATACCTTGGAAAGTTGCCGGAGCCTTGCATAAGCTAAAAGGCATCACGGTATATTCATATAATCCATACCCGCATCGGAATGCTGTCTTCCATTCCTCTCCTTCCTCCATTCGCAGAAGGTAGTATCCGTTCTTGAAGTCCAACTTAGTGAACACCTGTGGTTTCCCGAGTCTGTCTCGGAGCTCATTCATTAATGGTAGAGGGTATCTGTTCTTTACCGTTATCTTGTTTAGTCCACCGTAGTCTATACATAACCTCAATGTACCATCTTGCTTTGGTACAAAAAGGATAAGCGCAGCAGCGGGAGAGCTCGACCTCCTTATGTTTCCCGTAGGTAGCATCTCATCAAGATACTCCCGGAGGACCTTAAGCTCCATCTCCGATAAAGGATTAATTGGACCGAATAGTAGAGTTTATCGGGAAGTAGCTCGATCTTGTGATCATACTTCGAATGCTCGGGCAAAGATTCAATCCGCTGTTGGCTAAAGATATCCCCAAAGTCCTTTTACTCAGGCAGGAGCTTCAGCCTAATATCTGTCCCGTCCTCATCTGTGCATTGTGCCAACCCTAATAGGTAAATTGAACTAGCATTTTCAGCTAATATTTCCTCTTCGGTTATAAATTGTAGACGTCTTTTGGGACCCAAACAATGCGCCTTGCAATATTCTGATCTCCACATCAGAATACCTTGTTTCCAGTCAATATCTGGATTATGGTCTTGTAACCATGACATCGGTAAGTATCCATCAAACTTTGAGTTGCTCATGTCGGCGACTTCAAATCGCATCTTATTCATGTGGTCTGCAATACGCATTTTCACCTCCTTGGTGTAGTGGATACCCGATCCGTGTATACGATTTCCACTCGCATCCGAGATTGGACAAGATACTGTTCGCCACACACAGGGCATCTGGGTTTCCTTAACCCAGTGGGTACTCAGGACTGGGCCTGTAGCACCGCTATCTAGTAAGAGTGTAGCCTCTGCAGTACTCTTCCTTTCCCCAAGCTTCCATTGAAGTCGTACCTTAACACGGATAGACTTAGTATGTTTTGGAGGGACTTGTACCCTTAATCGCTTTGTAGGTCTCAACTCATTAACCATTTTGATGGTAGTATCACTTGCCTTTCGACACAAGGGCGGCCACAACAGGTCGTGAAAATTCAATAATAATATAAATGGCTAGAAATGTTTACTATCACGCCTGCATGATTTCGGGTATTAAACCCTCCTCAGGTAAACTGGAAATCAACTTTGATTGCTTAATCAAGTCCGGCTTGACATAGTAAACTTTTAAGAACAAAGACCATACATAACCTTGGAAACTCTCCTAGCAACACGAACCCATAAGGAAAACCAATAACCTTGATTCGAAAGGAAAACCCCTGACAAAAGAAATAAAGAAATGCGACCCAGAACATCTAACATAACCCAGATTCCTCCCAGATTCTCGCCTTGTTCCTGGTAATCCAATGATCTACCCCTTTCTTCCTAGAGGCTCATTAGTTTCTTGTAATTTCGTTTGCCCTTGATGACAGACTTAGTTTAGTCCGATTCCTCCGTATCAACCTCCATAATCTGGGGGGAGGTTTGACGTACTTCGAGGAGTTTCTTATCACCAGCTGAAGAAGGCGCAGCTTCATTGCGTTTAACTTTCCTAGCCTGTGCTTCATGATGACCTGCCTCGTTAGCCGACCGCTTATTTTTTCCCTTTGCTGCATGAACAACAGGGGAAGACGAGGTGCATTTCCTCCAGAAGTGGCCAGGCTGCACGCATTTAGAGCACTGCCCAGACTTGCGCCGCTTTTCAGTTAGGTTATCCGGAATGCCCTTATGAGCGATGGCATACGTGGATTCTCCAACCTTAGGGGACTTATTTGTTTGGGAGGGTTGGGATTTTGACTTACCCGGACCCTTCTCCTTTTTCCGCTGCTTTATTGAGGAAGAGCCCTTATAGCTAGCCTTGTCATTGCTTGAACCTCCATGGTCTTTGGCAACCATCTTACCAAAGTTAGCATTGTCTTGAAAGGTATGGCCAACTTTACAAAGTAGATCGATATATGCACCAGCTTCGCTAGGATGTGGTTGCTTTAACGCCCATGAGTTTCGCAACACAGTAGTGATCCCTATCCGAATCTTATCTATAATTTGCTTCGAATCGGTGTATTCGAGGCTGGCCGCGAGGTCAACCACTTTATCGAGGTACTTGTCAACCTTTCCAGGCTTCATAGACAAACGCATCCATTAAACGAGTTTGCGATCCTGATCTTCATGCCCACCGAAACTGGTTTCAAGCCTGTCTTATCCATATCGTCCAAACCGGACTACTTGAAATAAGTGAATTGGACTTCGACGTCCGTGAGAAACCGTTTGATGTCGGTAGTGTCTCCTTTAAAAGCCGTTATGTTACCCAACATTTCCGGCTTCTTGGGCCTTGCCGAGGCAGAGGGCCCACTGGTGTTACGACAGGATTGCCCACTCGTTCTTCCAAGGAAGGCAGCTAACAGAGCCAACCGACGGTCATATCTCCTATTCTTGGCCTCCTTCCAGTTGGGCTTTCGCCACCTCAAGAATGGGGTAAGATCAGGTAGGGAGTCGGCATCATCGTCAGAGCTATCAGAGGAACTGGAATTACCCCGATTTCCCCCAGCGGCGACGTTTCTACCAGGTGGGGGAGCATTCCTACCACCATTGATACCAGTATTTCTACTGTGCGTCACCCCCGGGCTATTGTATCCATCAAAGGATTCCTCATCACCCCCCTGATCTCCAGCTTGGGTGTTACACCCTGGAGGTTGTTCAAGGTTCTCGGGTGGAGGAGGAGGTATCGGGGTACGAGGCGTATCGTTCGCTGTTCCAATACCTAAACCCAACAGATATTCCACAAAGGCCTCGCAAGAATCAGGATCCCTCGGTGGTCCCACATGTCCTCTTCGCCTACAAAACCGACACTTGGGTGGTCTTGGTTGAGGAGGTGGGGCCGGGGGCTGAGGTGCGGGAATCTCTGAAGAATGATCTGGGCGTTCTAGAGGCTCATCACGACGCCTGGTATAAGGGAAGTGATGCAGACACCGAACGCGAGTCTCCGGTGAGAAGTGGGCTATGCGACATTGACGTTCACATGGACCTGTCCTTGGTGTTACTTGCCGAAAGCCAGCAAAGCCAGCGGAGGTGAGTGGTCACTACGCAGTAAAAGCCCGATATATCTCTACCGAACGTGGCGGAGGGAACAGAGCCCCGCCCGTTGAGCCGAACAGGCCCACTCCGATTGGCTTGACTGGGGCTGCAGGAGTTGGTGGTGGAGGTGCCCATGTGGGCTTCGGTGTGATCGGTGAAGGTGCATCATCACTTCCAGGAGCTGGAGAGGGAATAACTTGGACAGTATGGGTTCGTCTTTGGAGCACGTGGCTACGGTGCATTACCACCAGTTGCGGGTAAAGTCTTTCGCTGTTTCCCAACTCCGGAGGGCTTTGAACCCATAGCCGGACTAGGAGTCCGGGTGTAGCTTTTCCCAGTCATAGTCAACGACAAAGCTACCGCCACTTGCTCAACAAAGGGGTGAAGTGAGGGCTCAGCCGAGAGTGCTCTATGGCTCTCGCCTGAAGCTAAAACTACCCCTGCCTCCGTTAACATCACTTGATATTCCCGGTCCCACAGAATCTGCGTCAAAAGCTCTGCGAAGTGTAACCTAGGTTCCTTCGGCATCGCAGGTGCGACTGTCATGATGACATCGTTTTGCGCATCTCTCTGGTGACCTTCCTTGACTGCCCACTCTAAGGCATGGACCCTATTGTTAATAGCTTGCTGGTTGACAACCAGTTGCTTGAAGCACCTCTGTTGTCCTCGCATCCAGTTGGCTGCCGCGTCAACAATTTCTTGCTGAAAGATTCGCTAAGATTCATGGTTCGAGTATCGCATCTGAGTTTCTGCCGCTTTGATCTGTTGGCCTACTTCATGAAGCATGTAAGGCTCGATGAACTGTCGAGTAAACTCTGCAAACGTGAACTCCTCAGGGCAATCAGCAGTAGATCTAGCCTTAAGAGGGGTCTTTGTGAAGGAATGAAATAAAGGATCGGGGTCGGAAATGACAACATCCCAACATTCTTCAGGAATGTTAATCGGGGCTGCCTGGATAAGTCTGCGCATAGCAGGCCATTCAAGACCAGGTAGGTCTGCGAAAACCGACGCCCCTAAACATAGGTCCTGGGCCTGCTGCGCAGCACGGTCAACACTACCAAGGTTGGCAGACATCTTCGTTTCCACACAATGCTTCTTGTACCAGACAAGCGACTAGTACACGGAAGATGTTTTCAGCAATGGTCAATCAATTAATCAGGTGAGAATGAGTTGAGCGAAAAGTTTCCTTAACGATATACTGTAACGGAGGCTCCTTGTGGGAAGATGGATCCCTAGGATGCGGCCTTACCGAAGATTTCTTCGTACTCAACATGAAGAACAAATATGTCAGAGAGAAAACCTTAACAGTGAAACTTAATATCGTTAAACCGCACCTTTAGTCAATAAGTTCTCAAGAGGATCTTTGATCGTCTTAGGAGAAGAGGTCTCGCATATACTTAAGTAGAATCATATTGCCAGCTCCTCTCCATCACTCCTAAGCTCACCACCATCGCGAGCAGGCGCATCTCCTGTGGGCCTCGGGCTAACATTCTACCGTAGGTTTGCCCGCTCTGCTAGTTCATTATCCAATGTGAAGTGTTCATGCAGTATCCTGATACATGCAATCAACTGCGGGAGAAAACTCTTCATATCACTGTCCTGTTAGTGGCAAACTAAAAGGTTACGGATATGGTAGTCTAATATCGAACTCACTGTCCCATTCCTATTCGTCTATGCAAGTCTCGTAGATAACCATTCAATGGTGCCCTTACGTTTGACAACTTTATCGTTTTCTACTGTCTTCTATACGATAGCTTGGTCTACGGACTCCCGTGATGAGAGACTTAAGCCATTGGCTTATACAGGCGCTACCCGTAGCCACTGACGATAAACATGTCAATCAAGACAAGACTACTACGATCTAGAGTTCACTAACAACCTCCAAATATCTTACAATCTTTCGGAGACATATGGGAGTCGAAGGTCTACCACTTGACTGGAGGCCTCCCGGGCTTCCGGCATACCTTACATACCTACCACCGTAGGCTTATCAGGATCAGTGGTATATGCACACGAGAATCACTTCTCGTGTAACAATTCGGTTGCCCCATGCCCCCTCATATATCCTGCAACCATCTTCCGGTCGGAGGGACGGCGACAACATATACGGTATTACGCCGCCGTCTTCAATCATAGGCTTTTACTAGTAAACCAGCAACTACCCTTCAGTTGTCCCATGACGAATTGTCTATACATCGGGGCCAGAGGGGGGTGTTGGACTCAGATTTCTCAATTTTCGCCCCAGGCAAGATTTTCTTCGGTTCCTAGCCTAACAACGGATTACCCGATTGAGCCCAGATTCGAACCTCCTATATAATCTTACGTAACAAACAATCCTATGACTTTTCCAGAAACTTCCCGTAAACTTTTACGCTCAAGGTAGGGTAACTCCTATCCAAAAGTAGGATAACCTCTTTGCCAAGGTAGGGTAACTATACTTCCTAAGGTATGGTAACTACCTGCCTTAGCTAGGGTAACTCGGTGGAACTCTCAGAGACCTTCCGAACTCGCAGTGTAGACTTTCCTACCTACCCGGTATATCTTTTCTCGTTCGTAGTCTAAGCATTACTGTAACCGTTATAGGTTACTATCGTTTTAAGGCGCGCAGATTGTTTTAAGGCCTACAGATTGTTAAGGTAAAAGGACCAGGCTAACGGACCTGGTGAGGTATTTGTTTTATGTTAATTGTTTAAGGCATCGATTGATGCCTTGTTATTTGATTTTGTTATAAGGCTACTGGATAGCCGTTAAAGTATTTAAAGACTGCGATCCTCAAGGACTTAGAGGAGCAGACATCGACTGAGATAGTTCAAATATACTTAGTTGAGCAGTTACTACAGTTCAATTTGCGATTCCCCAACAGCTTGCAAGTCCGGGACTTTGGCAAGCTAGCGATATAGTAATTGATACCTACCACTCAACACTCAATCGAAGCCTCTGTTAGCTATACCTCACTTAAAGTCCCGCTCTTTGGGATCTTAGTATAGCTATCGTTAACACACACCGCAACGCTCCCTAACCAGTGTTCTTACAACACTAGGGGGACGCATTACATTTTTTTAACTTCAACAAGTCAGTTGAATAAAGAAGTGTAAGGCAGAGGAACGTACCCTCAGGCCTACCAATCCGCCAAAATAGACGACAGTCTGACCACACGGTCTGGCGGAAGAATCCCCAGAGAGGAACTCGGGTAAAGCAGCAAGCGCAGCAAAGAACAAGGTACTACAGAGACTTCAACCAAAGAAGAATCTGATTCAGCAGAAGAACCGCCTGAAGGAAACACAGGTAGTTCAGAGAGCTCCAGTGACTCGGACAGAATGTCAGGGACAGGCACTGGAAGAGGCAAGGCACCGGAAGACTCTGGAAAGAGGGCCGACAATGCCTTAGCAACAAATACGGCGAAACTCATTATAAAGATCCCAACACCAAAGCGATTCACAGGCGAAGGGAAAGACTTGGAACCTGAATCCTTCGATCGATGGTATAAAGCCACACAGCTGTTCCTAAGGCTAAATGGAATCAACTCCAATGAGCCTGGGAATGGAAACTACTGGATCTTATACACTGAAGGACAGGCAAACGAAGGAGCCTTTCAGGCAGCAGAACACTACGGTCTGAACATTACAAGAAACCAACTTGTTGATTGGTTAAGAAAGCGATTCCAATCATCCAGACAAAAGAACATGTTGTATGACAAGTTCCATGAGGTAGAACAGGTGGTGAATGGAGAAGTACTACCTATATCCACTGTTGTTACAGACCTCATGATGTACCGTTCGAGTCTACCAGAAGACACAATATCAGACTACGCTTTCTTACAGAAAGAATTCAAATGCATGCATACAAGGCTTAGACAGGTGGCAGAGCCTTGGTTTGACGAAGACGAAACGATCCCATCCCTTATTGCTTTTTGTGAAAAACAGGACAACATCCTACGAGAAACCGGAGCCTATAAGAATGTCAGTTCAAAGCAGCACTCTGAGAAACGAAACAAGGACGCCGGTTCTAAGAAGAACTTCACTGGCAAGAACTCCTGGAAACAAGAAGATAAAACCCGGGAGAAGAAGAAGGACTCTCAGGATACCAAGAAAAAGAAGGAAGCATGCTTCAACTGTGGAAACACAGGACACATAGCACGAAATTGTCCAGACAAAAAGGATAAGAACAAGAAGAAACCGATCAAAAAGGAAGCCTCTGTAAACAGAACAGAGAAAGCCACCGACACAGAGGACGTCTACGTCAACTCCGTGGAAATAGAATCGTTTGCAGCAGCATGATATACCACACCTAAGGGAGTGTCATCCTTTTCAGCACTTGAAGGAACTATAAGATCAATGGGAAGGACGCAAGAGTACTTTTTGATACCGGCGCAATCGGAGCTGATATACTCAGCACAGCGTTTGTTACAACCCATGGCATACCATGTCAGGAACAAGATACTCCTACCACCATCCATATGGCAATGAAAGGATCACGATCAACGGCAATAAAAGAATGTCATGTGGATATCACTATTGGAAGTATGCGCACAACATCAAACCCAATGATAGTAGGAAACCTAGCAAAATATGATGCACTTATTGGAATGCCATTCCTTTCACAGAATAAGGCTACCATTGGTTGTGGAAAACTGTCCATACACTTTCCAGACCATAAGGTCCGAGTACATTGCAAACCTACAAGCTCAATGGTTCGAACGGCGGTAATCAGTACAGACAACATCATGGATCAATACTCAAAGGTTTTCCCCGAGAAAATCCCAGAAAGATTAGTACCATTAAGGAAGATAAACCCTCGAATCTGATTGAAGAATCCTGACGATCAGAAAACCCTACCAACCTACTCAGTAGCAGAGAAATACGAGATTAGACCAAAAGATTGGATTGACCAAAAACTCAGAGAGGGAGTTATTGAAAGAGCAGAGGTACCAGGAGCGGCACCAATGTTTGTATCAGTACAAGGAAAGACCGACGGAAGAATAAGGCCGCTGGTAGACCTATCAGCAAGGAACGAAGTTACCAAAAAGGCCGATGAACCAATTCCAAACCAGAGAAGACTACTGAACGCTCTAGGAAGAGCACGGTACAGAAACAAGATAGACTTAAGCGATGCCTATTTTCAAACCAGGGTTGATCCTGAAGATGAGAAATACAACAGTTTTAAGACACCGTTTGGCGGGTTCATTAGCAAAGTCATGCTCCAGGGAGATATGAATGTACCAGGAACATATATGAGAATAATGTCAGATCTGTTTGCTGACTTCTTAGGAGAATTCCTATGGGTGTATATCGATGATATCCTCATATTCTCAGATACAGAAGAGGATCACCTGCGACACATAAAGGCAGTATGTGACAAGCTACAAGAGGCAGAATTCTTTGCTAGCAGGAAGAAATCAGACTTCTTTGCAAAGGAACTACAAGTCTTAGGACACCTAATAGACGACGAGGGACTACATCCCTCTCCAGGAAAGATACAGAAAATCGAGGAATGGACAACACCCAAGGATCAGAAACAACTACGCGAGTTTCTAGGCCTGGTAAATTATATTAGCCAGTTCCTACCGCATAGTGCAACCATTACAGCACCACTTACAGACTTAACCGGTAAAGGAGAATGGGACTGGACGACGACAAATGATCAGAGTATGAAGAATGTGATGGAAACAGTTAGAAACCCCGAGGTCATGAGGCCGATAAATCACAAATCAGGTCAGGCTATATGGTTGATAACTGATGCATCAGATTGTGGGGTAGGAGCGTGGGTAGGACAAGGCGATACAGCAGAAACTGCAAGGCCGGCAGCCCTACACAGCAGGAAATTCACAAACTCTCAGATGAACTATGGAACAACGGATAAGGAGGCGCTAGCCATTATTGATGCACTTGAGGCATTTAATCATATATTAGCAGGCCACGATTTTATGATCATTACAGACCATCAGCCTTTAGTATACCTTAGGACTACCAAGAATCCCTCCCGGAAACAACTCCGTTGGAGAACCCACCTAGGACAATACAATACGAAGATCTGTTACAGGCCTGGGAAAGGAAACTATTTAGCTGACGCCCTTTCCCGCCTTTATGAGAGTTTTGATCCCAAATCAAACTACACAACCAATCCTACAGACAAAGACAATTCTAGCAGTAGCAATACTCAACAAATCGAAGCAAACATGTCCCGATTCGAACCCCTTTACATCAATGACGATCACTCATCTGGTTCTGACTGTTCTATCAGAAAAGGGAACAGTTGGGGAGATGAAGTGCACCTTGTACCAAGCAGCGACGAAGAACTCAGCCATGCGGTCCTTCACTGGACGGCATGTTATGATGAATCATGTACCATTCATGAAGAAGAGAAACTCATGGACCGCGATATCATACCCGGAGTTACTATCAAAACAGCACTGGATAGTACGGCTCTTGTTCAACGACCGAGACTTGACATGAGTGGAGTAAAGAGACGACTAGCCACGGCGTTGGGATGCTCTGCCGTTGACTTCACAAACTGTGAAGAGAATGATTGTCCGGTACACCATCCAGGGTACAACACCAAACGACCTCTCTATTCAGCAGCAGTCACAACAGAACAAGGACCTATACCTGTGATATCCCCTCCTACCCTCAGACGAGAAAGTAGACGCCTATACGAAGTGTTTGTTGAAGAGGAAGCAGAAACCGAAATATCAAGCTTTGATCTGGTCGAGCATGAACGAGATATCACCCAGGTAGTGGCAGAGATGAGTGGTCTCTGGAGAAGGCAGATGATAGAGGCATACAGAAAGGATGAGCTTTACAAGCTCTATAGTGAAACCCAAAAGACTGCAGGAAGGAATCGGTTTCCTCATTATAAGATAAGAGATGGATTTCTATTTGCTACCACAAGATACGGGCTTGATTGCCTGTACATTCCACACGGGCACGGAGTGAATGGATCAACGCTCCGGGAACTAGTCATTGCAGAAATCCATGGAAAGGGACATCACAGCGCTGAACGAAACCTTCGCTAAGCCACAGAATACTTGTTCTGGCCTGAAATGCGAAAGGACTTCCGCAACTACGTCAACCAATGTGAACTTTGTCCAAGGAATAAGGAACGCAACTCACGACCTGAGGGAGATGCCCAGGAGATGCCGGTACCCTCCGAGCTTTTTACCTCTTATGCTATCAACCTTGCGGGACCTTTCAACAAGTTTGGAAACAACAAATATGATATGGTTCTTGTTGTCATTGACTGAGCTGTTGGATTTTCCTGGTTTATTCCAACGCACTCCAATACCCAGGCAGAGGAAACCTTAATCCTACTTCAACACCATGTCTTCACACCTCACGGGGTACCAACATCTATCGTTAGTGATGCTGATCCTAAATTCACATCACGATTCTGGTCCCAGAGTATGTGGTCAATGGGAATAGAACATATTAAGGCAACGCCTGGCCATCATGAAACAAATGGTCAAGTGGAAAAGAAGATCAGACAACTCAAAACGGCACTCCGGAATGTGGTCAACAAGTGGCAGAACAATTGGATATTAGCATTACCAGAACTGGCAGCCTACGAGAACGCAGGACACTCTAGCGTCTTGAATATGTCTCCTTACAAGGCGGTATATGGACAAGACTATCCTTTGCTAGCAACTATCAGAGTGCGGAATACGATGGTCCCCGCCTCTGACGATTACCTAAATCGTCACCAAGAACATAGAAATACGGCATATCAAGCGATCAAAGCAGCAAGATTCCGGAGTACCAGCGTAGCGGCAAAAAGAAGAAAGACCCATAAACCAATTCTGGTTGGAGGACGACTGATGGTCTTTGGAGATCAGTTTGCAACAGAGGCTGGAAGGAGCAAGAAGCTAGAACCTCGCTGGCGAGGACCGTTTGAGGTACTAGAATACGACGAGCATACACAGAATTACACTGTGAAAATGGATGCAAAGATATACCGACGCAAAGAGGCAGTCTTCCACTGCTCAGTGGTTAAGAGATGCGAAGAGAATGACAATAATCGATTCCCAGGAAGAACCTATGCAAAACCAGCAACTATCTTGATCGAAGAAATCCAGGAATGGGAAGTGGAGGAGGGGCTGGATCACCGCCAGAGTTATGGAATCGATCAGTTCCTAGTGAAATGGAAAGGCTACCCTAGCTCGGAGAACAGCTGGGAACCGGTGGATGGATTAGAGAATGCAATGGTGTTGGTACAGGCTTGGTGGACGGACAACTGTCGAGGAGACGAATTCCCGATCATGGTTGGCTTTACCAATACCGCATTCATGCCCACGATGCCGGACAGAGGAGAATTCAATGACGCTGGTAGTATTGATAGTGGGTTTTGGGAACCCTACTTTGAGAGCGATTATGAGGACTCTGGGATATCTGATGATGATGGAGAACAAATTCGCTCTTGGATGTGAAGGGAATTGGCTGTTTGTTTTTGTGTTATGAAATTGTGATTTTGTTTTGGGGATGTAACCGTTATAGGTTACTATCGTGTTAAGGCCTGCAGATTGTTTTAAGGCCTACAGATTGTTAAGGCAAAGGACCAGACTGACGGGCCAGGTGAGGTATTTGTTTTATATTAATTGTTTAAGGCATCGATTGATGCCTTGTTATTTGATTTTGTTATAAGGCTACTGGATAGCCGTTAAAGTATTTAAAGACTGCGATCCTCAAGGACTTAGAGGAGCAGACATCGACTGAGATAGTTCAAATATACTTAGTTGAGCAGTTACTTCAGTTCAATTCACGATTCCCCAACAGGTTGAAAGTCCGGGACTTTGGCAAGCTGGCGATATAGTAATTGATACCTACCACTCAACACTCTATCGATGTAACGACCCTGCTGGATCTTACAGTAGACTTAGTCTTATCCCATGCCGGAGCCCGGAAGGGTTACGGTTAGGCTAGTCAGGTAACTCTATCAAGGGGTTACCATGTGGACTAAGCAAATGGTAATGCTTAGACTGCGAACGAGAAAAGGTATACCAA
>QLOI01000676.1:5944-61264 GCA_003313605.1 Tuber umbilicatum | reverse complement strand
CTTTCGAACACCTTGCTCCTCCCCGCCCTCCTCTCCCCCCTCCTTCATTACGGATACCACCCAGTCAACCTAAAAAAAGCAAATGGCATTGTTCTTGACAAACCAGGCAAACCCTCCTACGACTCCCCCGCTTCATTCCAGGTCATTGTCCTCCTCCCCACCCTGTCCAAAATCCTGGAAAGGATAGTCACTATGAGACTCACACCGCTGTCCCGCTCCCTAAATCTGGTCAACCCCCTTCAGTGCGGTTCCCTCCCCTCTCTCTCCACAGTAGATGCCGTTGCCACCCTCACCAATGAAGTAAGAGCCCTACAAAAAGCCAGGCTTCAGGTATCCACCCTCTTCGTGGACATCAAAGGGGGCTTCGACAACGTTCGATCGGAAGTTCTCTGCCCCATGCTTGCACGCAAAGGCGTCCCTCCCTACCTCACCTCCTGGATCGGTTCTTTCCTTCATGACCGACGATGTGCTCTCCTCTTTCAAGGCTTCCCCCGGGCAATGGAACCTATCACAGTAGGGGCCCCCCAAGGCTCTCCCCTCTCCCCGCTTTTATTTGTTATTTATATTTCTTCCTTGCATATTTCCATTCCCAAAGGCCTGATTGTCTCGTATGTCGACGACCTTGCCATCACGACTGCCTCCGCCTCCTACGCTGACAACACACACCAACTCAGGACGAGCTTTGCACAAGTTCTCGACAAGGCTTCCCCCCTACAAGTCTCCTTCTCGGTCCAGAAGACTGAACTCATCCATTGGCGGCCCAGCAGACAGAGAGGTCCCAGTCCAACCTCGACCATCACCTTGCAAGGCGAGACCTTCCATCCCTCTCCCCTGGTCAGGTGGCTCGGCTACTGTCTCCCACCCTCCCTTCACTCCTCCCCTCATTTCCTCAAACACCTCGCCCTGGCCCAGGGGGCCCTTGCAGTGCTAAGGCAGCTCTCACCCCCGGGTAAAGGAATCCCCCCCTACCTCAATCACCGCCTCCTTAATGCTATTGTTTTTCCTATCTTATCCTACGGGGCAGACCTGCTGGTCCCCACGGCACACACTCTCTCCAAAATAAAAACATTCTGGAACACAGCTATGCGGTGGTCCACCAACCTCTTCTTTGCGACACCTATCCCTATCCTCCCATGCGAGGCCACCACCCTTCCCATTGACATGGCCCTCATTCAGAAACGGAGACTAGCGGCACTACGCATTGCATGTGCAGACCCGACGATTAACCCAGCCTCCGCCCGCCTCTCAATCCGCTTCCCTTCACACAGCAAATATCGCTCTCCCGTCTCATACCGTTCCCTGAATGCCAAAGGCGCATACTCCCCCCTCGCCTGGAACTCCACCCCCAGGAAAGCCCCTGGCGCCCCCTCTCACCTCCCTCTGGACTCCCTCCTACACTCCATCTCGCACCTCCCACACCCCATACCCTTTCCACCTAAAACAAATCTCCCTACCCAACTGAAGGACCCCCCTGACCCTCCCAGCCCCTACTCGACCCTCAGATCCACAATATCATCCTCAACATTCAAAGAATGGTCCTCACACCCCGGCACCCCCAAGGAATACCTCTTTGTGCCTACCACGTCCCCCTATCCGTTCATGGGACTAGACTGCTTCACCACTGGCCGCATACACCAGATGCGCTCAGGCAAAAGCTATCTTGCGGCCCACCCCACCTGGTCCTCGACCGAAATGGACCCAACCTGCAGAAGATGCCTTGCTGGCCCAGAGGACATGGAACACGCCCTACTCCTCTGCCCCTCCACCCAAACCCTCCGATCCACTCACATGCCCTCGGTTAAGTCTTGCGGCCGGGACTCCCCACTCAGGACCTCGGTCCCCCTCTTACTCGAACTACGCTCCTTTATTCACGCTGCGCGCCTGAACTACCCACCGAACACAGGCTTTCGTCTCCCTGGCTCACCACCCCCTGCGACCCTCTCCCCACCTGCCTCCCCATATCTTCCTCGCAGCACCCCGCCAGGATACCCTCTCTCTCCGGTTTCCTCGGACTCTGAATAAAGAAGGCCCCCGGGCCTTGGTACGCACGTAATCCCCTACGCGACGCAAAAACACCCTCCAAAAGATTTAGCGGGATTAGGATTGATCTTTCGGGTAATCTTTATAAAATACCTTTTGTTGTTAGTCACCGTCTAGGGTGCATGTTTGAGTATTTTCTTAAATAAGTTTTTTATGTCACCGGGCAATCTTGTTGAAAGAAGGAGGATTTTATAGTATTTTTGTTGTTTGTTTTATAGGTTTTCTTACGCCATAGCTTTGCTTGCTGTATGTGACATCTTGACCTAGTTAAAAAATAATGAAGTATGATTTAAATCAAAAAAAAAAAATCAAACCCCTCTACCAGTGGTTTCCTTCTTTTCTTCTTTTCTCTTCAACATGGAACACACAACACAACAATAGACACAACCAATCTGGAAGGACAAAAGAACAACAACATCTACAAGAACAACAATTACTAAAGAACAACAATTACCAAAGGACAGTCAAGAATGCACAAATCAGCAAAATCCAGGAATCCAGGAATCCAGGCTGGGGGAGGAAGGGTGGATGATAGAGGTGGCAAGGTTGGGTGGTTGGATATTTGGAGGAGGTTGGGTGGTTGGAATAGGTTGGGTAGTTGGGATAGAATCAGGATCAGTGATTTAATATCACACTTTATGTAGATAATGAGAGATTTCCAACTCATATGATGACAACTCAAAGCTTATTCCCACTTGAGAACCATTCCTGATAGTTTTATATTTTATATGAGCTTCAGGATAGGTTCCAGTTGTGAGGATGATGAAGCTATTGGATGGTTAGGTTAATAAGAGTGTTCTGATGAGTTATAAAGTAGATTTTTGCTTGATTGGTTTGGCTAAAGGGGGTATAATTATGGTATGAGGGTGTTTGAGTTGTATACTAGTAGATTGGTTCTTATTTCTTATCATTGATTTCAATTTTTAGACAGAAGTGATCTCTTTCATTTAATGTTGTTATAAAGGGTTGATGACAGAGTCAGTTGGCTACTAGAATTGTGTGAACAAAAGTGAGATCGTTTGTGGAACCTCATGAATACATCAAGATATCAGAAATGACCATTAGTCTCTTCAGTCCAGCCCGTCCTGTGTCTATCATGTTGGTAGTAGGAAATGTCATCTCTCTAACTTGCATCTTGTGGTGCTGTGTAGTATAAATCTTGCACTGCAATGTGAATGAATACCGCTCTAGAAAGCCCCAGCTGCAATCAGCAACTAGCTTGGTATTTGTAGAATTATGCTACAGTATCTCTTACAAATAAATCAGTCGTAATACTTGCATATTATTTAACTTTAAGCATCGCAGAAACATCATTCGCGATGTCGATACTGGCCCCAAAGCTTGTTTTTCAACATTGTACTAGGTTCTGTGATGGCACACGCCGCAGCTCCTCACGTTCATCGATACCCGGGCCGCCTAGTAGAGAACCGTACTCGTATAGTACTGCACGGCATAGTGCGGTGTCACTATAGGATGCTAAAGCGACTCGGCGGTAGTCTTGGGGTATTGCGTGGGGCAATTACCGCAGTAAATTGGTGATAATTATGACTTTCAAGTGCTCCGGCTGCTAGGACTTTGCAAACTTCTGGGACCTGCAGTTAGTTATAGGTATGCTTTTAATTAATCTTGAGACAGTATGCAGACAAAGTTTGAGAAAAATGAGATGCAGTTATCAACAAGATAACTATTGAAAAGTGAGGTTTTTGCCCATACTTGGTACAAAGAGAGACGATCACCAAGACGTCCGTCAAGTTGCTTTAGGTTTACTACAATCTTGCGAGATGCTTCGAATTGATAAATGGTGGAAGATTATGGTCGATTCCGGAAGTACCGGGAGCTTGCTGGGTCATTTGGGAGAGTAAGATCGATTGTTCTTGCACTTTGGCGATGTACGGAGAAAATTCTTCTGACATGTCTTTCCTTTGTTCTCCGTGTGCGGAGGAGTGCGAACACGCTCGGGACAAGGATAGGTGTGGCAATCTATGGAGGAGTCGGGATACTTTGGCCACGTTTCACTTGCACCCTGGTGTTATTTCAATTGAATTAGTGAAGATATGTGGGAGAAGAAGTAAATGAAGTTGTTGGCCATACCGCCCCTATCTTTCCCATACAGTGCTTAAATTCCGAGCAAGGTTCCCACACCCTACTGTGTGCTACTGCACTATCTGCGATACCTCCCACCTTAATCGATTTTAATATATCTACCCCACCTTTCTTAACAAAAGTAGTAATTCTAAGTGCCGCTAAATATTTAGATGAATGACCTTCTCTGACAGAACCTAGGATAATTCAGCGCTCAAGATGTTTTACTAACCCGGGTATCTGAGACGGAGGAGTAAATCTCCGGGGGGCGACTGGGGGGAAATCACTCGATTGTTTTATACCGCCGTCATACGCCATCACTCGTCTACGTTTAGGTTGGAACGGTAAGTCACACGCCATCACTCGTCTACGTTTTAGTTTGGAACGGTAAGTATACAAAACGCAGTATATGCTACAATACCATATGGTGCAGTGACCTGCCGTAAACCTACCAGACGCTGTTGGCTGGACCTGGAAAAAGGCGCTCTAGATCTCAATGGAAATGTAAGGCGGTGGAGGGTTTAAGCGTAGATCATAGGAGGAAGGGGGTCTCCGGTTTATATTTTCGAATACCTAATTAACCGCGGAATTGCGGAGAATATTACGGGCCCGACTCGGCTCTTCCTGGGCGGCGCCCTCCTACACAATTTACCTTTCCATGAAGTCCGTTGTCCAACGATCCTCCAATCTCTGCAGGTTTGCAGTCTGGGGTCAGCTCGTTATTAGGAAACTTTTTTTCATGAGCTCTTTCTGCGATATGAGCCGTGAGCTCTTATGGCAAAAGAGAACATCACCAAGCATTAAATGTTGAAGTGTGAGGTACGGCTTTCCTCTATTATACCCTGCTGCTGAAATATACTGTAGGACAACTGTTGTTTTCGATGCAATAGCGTACCGTAGTATTACCCAGGTGATAATATCCCAGGACATAGTGGGGTTTTCACTGCTTGGCTAGGGAAGCTCTAGGGGTTCAAGAAACCCAACCTGTGTATCGAATAGAGTCCCCTGAGAAGGAAAATATTACGATGCGTAAAAGGGGGCTAGGGGAGGACGGAGTATCCATCTCAGCTCGGTCTTAAGTGGGTGTTGCCCGTCGTTATGGACGGTTCAATCGCTCCTGGTGAGCTGCGTTGTGATTACCGTATAAGCCCGGAAAACTCACTATTCGTCGAGGATAGAGACAGAGATATCGGGCGGTTGGGCGCTAGTAGCCAAAGAAGCAGAGATTCCACCGACAATTGCTAAGCTCTGTTCGGAGAAGTAATCCTTTCAGCGTATTCAGAGGGCCGAGCTGAGCCTGGTCGGAGTGGAGGAAATGCACTGGCCCATGTCGAGTACTACTCTCCGAAATAATATGCCATGAAGGTGGTTTACGTCCAAGACGAGACGCGAAGGTTTGGCTGCATCCGAGTCCATGCGGTGCCCGCAGAGCGGAATCCAATCCCGTTGTAGTGAAAGACCCCTTATTGTATGAGTTTTTTTTTTTTTTTGATAAGCAAGACTAATGGATGCAGATAGCCTCCAGCCTCTCCTGTGAGCTCACACCTGGGGGGTAGTGGCATGTTCATTAAACTATGTCCATTGCGGAAACAGATCATTATATCCTATTGCTACCTCTTACGTTGCGCTTCACAAGTGTCAGAAGTTCTTGCACTTCATTTTGTTCCCCATATCTAAACAACCCTCATGCCTGCCCTTTAGGGGGGGACAAATTTTCCAAAGCCACTAATAGTATACATAGAATAAATCAACCATTCGAAAGGAAAGAAACAAGGCTAGAGAAAAACATGAACTGTGAGACGAATTGATACCAGAACCTTTTCCCGTTAACCAAGAAGTGATTGCCCACAGCCGGAGGCATTGGGGTGATGCGATCGCTGCCTTTGTCGCTAAGAATGTTGGCACCGATGTATCCAAGCTGACAGTGCGGACGCTTTCGGTTGGGGGAAGTAGGGGATGGCGGGCGGGGAACAAAGAACGCGAGTTGTGGAAAGGTTAAAGGATATCGCGTTTGGGAGAGATCGTGTAAATTGGGTGAGGAAACTCGTCTTCGGTGGAGTTGGTAGCTACTACGTGTCGTGAGTGGTTCACCGACCAACCATGCGGGAGCTATGACCTCGAGCTTGGCCAGCTCCCGGCCAAACCATTTTCCATCAACCTCCGTGACAATTCCGCTGCCTTCACTAAATCCGCCACTCCCCTTTGTCTAATTAGCAATAGGTTGTTCCAACCCGCCATGAAGAGAAAGCGCTTGTAAGAAAAAAGAAAAAAAAGACCAATACGAATACGCAAAAAGTTTACAATCAGAGAACAGCAATAAGAGCGGGTATGATGATGATATCCAACCTGCACCTGCTTAGGTTGTTCCAGTAGAAATGCTCCCCCCACCAACGCCTAACTTTGAATTATAAACAGAAAGCCACAATTCCTGACTCGATCACGTAAGAAAATCCTGATAGAGGTTTCGGCGGGTATGTGATAGATATGTGCATACCCATCGTAGTCGCATGTAATTTTATTTGACCGAAAGTAAGCATTTCGGCTGAGTTTCTCTGGTAGGCTTACTCGGGAAGGAAGGTAGGGACGGCGGTTACGGTACTATGAGGCGAATCGTGGATCGCAGAAAAATGAGGCGCGGGGCTGTGGCAGAAATGACGAACGGGTTGTTAATATACAACGGGGGTAATGGCGGCTACACTTCCTCAGCTTTGGACTGTGCTGGGAGCGACAGACCCCGGGAAATCAGTAGCGCCACCACCCCCGCATGACCGTTCTCAGTTGCTCACCAGAGTGGTGTTCGTCCAACGCCATCTGGTTTGTGTGGGTTGACGCTGGCTAGTTTGAGCAGTAGTTTAACCACTCCCTCATGCCCTCTCCTAGCGGCCCGCCAGTGCGGTGTTCGGCCGTGCTTACTAGGTTCGTCGGGATTGGTGTCGCTCCTTCCGAGCAGTATTTCCACCACTCCCTCATGCCCATTCTGAGCAGCCCACCGGAGTGGGGTTCGGGCCCCCTCATCTGGTTGATCGGGGTTGACTTCGGCCCGTTCGAGCAATAATTTAACCACTCTCTCATGCCCATTTCCAGCAGCAAAGCAGAGCGGTGTACAGGCAAACCTACTTGGTTTGTCGGGGTTGACGTCGTCCTGTCCAAGCGGTATTTTTACAATACCTTCGCGCCCACTCTGGGCAGCAGGACTGAATGGTGTTCAGCCGAACCGATCTGGTTTGTTGGGGTTGATGTCGTGCCTTTTCTAGTAGTATTTTCACCACCCCCGCATGCCCGTTGTTAGTAGCATGCCGGAGTGGGGTTTGGAATTCACTAGCCGGTTTGTTGGGGTTGACGTCTTTCCCTCTAAGCAGTAATTTGCTATTCTCTCGTACCCATTCCTGGCAGCACGCGGGAGTGGTGTTGGACTCAATAAGTCTGATTTGCCTGGGCTGGTGTAGTCCCGTCTGAGCAGTGTTTTCACTCTTTCTGGAGCCCATTACGGGCAGTATCCCAGAGTGGCGTTGG
Organism: Tuber umbilicatum; assembly: GCA_003313605.1. NCBI lineage: Eukaryota > Fungi > Ascomycota > Pezizomycetes > Pezizales > Tuberaceae > Tuber > Tuber umbilicatum. Next base: position 53,629 of record QLOI01000676.1, on the reverse strand, counting down.
GCCTAATGTGTCGGGCTTGTCAGGGCTGAACGGTTTCCTTTGCAAGGGCCGCTTCCCCACATTTTCGACTCGGCAGCCCTGAACGCCTCGATGGCTTAATCAGGGATCCGGTGGAGAGCCAAGCTGGGGTGTTGAATTGGCCATGTGCAATAGTAAAGTTATTCAACACGTTAATGGTTGTCGGTGTTCAAAGAGTTGGTAGACTTACTGAAAGAATGTGACATTTTCTCTTTTTCTGAAACCCATCATAGCAAACAGAAAGAGAGTAATATTAAATGGTTAGTTTTGTTCTCATCCAAACAGCATCATAGAATAACACAAGCTTGGTTTGCTGCACCGTCTCCTACACTTTGTTGTGCTTTTGAAGCAACAATATTAGGTCTTCTCCCCATAATTCTTTTTCAATTTCTTAGGGTTTCTTGAATTGTGAGTGTTATGGGATGAGATCATAGAATGGATACCACACATATTATGTGGTAGCCCCAGTTGTGGATTTTTTGTCATAGGGTTGATTGGTCAGAGTAGGTATATAAAGACAGCACCCCTCCTCTACTAGTGGCTTCCTTCTTTCCTTCTTTTCTCTTCAACATGGAACACACAACACAACAACAGACGCTACCAATCTGGAAGGCCAAAAGGACAACAACATCTATAAGGACAACAATTACCAAAGGACAACTACCACCAAAAGGCAACAATTACTAAAAGGACAATAATTACCAAAGGACAACTACCACCAAAGGACAACAATTACTAAAAGAACAACAATTACCAAAGGACAACAATTACCAAAGGACAACCGGAATGTACGAATCAGCAAATCCAGGGAACCAGGCAGGAGCAGGAGGAGGGTATGTGATTGAGGGATAGGGGTTGGGAGTCGAATAAGTGGGATGGAATAGGCAATTAGGGTGGAGTAGTAGGTAGTTGGGATTGGGTAGATGATGGAATATGGGAGGCCAAATGGACAACAATTACTGAAAGGACAACAATTACCAAAGGACAACAGCCACTAGGGGGACAACAATCACCAAAAGGACACCAACTACCAAAAGGACCACAACCACCAAATGGACAACCAACAAAGTACGAATCAGCAAAATCCAGGAATCCAGGAATCTAGGCTGGGGGAGGAAGGGTGGATGACAGAGGTGGTAAGGTTGGATGGTTGGATATTAGGGAGCGGTTGGATGGTTGGAATAGGTTGGGTAGTTGAGATAGGATCAGTGATTTAATATCATACTTTATGTGGGAAATGAGGGATTGCCAACTCATATGATGACAACTTAAAGCTTATTCCCACTTGAGAACCATTCCTGATAGTTTCATATTTTATATGAGCTTCCGGATAGGTTCCAGTTGTGGGGATGATAAAGCTTAAGCTATTAGCTATTAGAGTATTCTGATGAGTTATGAAGTAAATTTTCGCTTGATTGTTCTGGCTGGGAGGGAGTATAATCATAGTATGAAGATGTTCAAGTTGTATAGTAAATTGATTCTTATTTTTTGATTTTGATTTTATTTTTTTCAATAGATGTAATCCTATTGTTTAATCTTCTTACTTGAAGAGTTGAAGATGGAGTCAGTTGGCTACCAAAATAAAATTGTTTGTAGAACCTTATGAATACACCAATACATCATGAATTACCAATTTGTCTCTCCAGCTTCACCCTTCATATGCCTACCATGCTGATAGTGGGAAATGTTACCACCTCTCTAACCTGCCTCTTGTGGTACTGTATAGTATAAATATTGTGCTGCGATTAATAGACGCCCCTCTACAACGCCCCAGGTGGGATCAGCTACGAGCTTGGTAATTGTAGAATTAGGCTATAGTATGTCTTATAAATAAACTGGTGGTAAAACTTGCATATCATTTAACTTTAAAAATCGCAGAATTGTTCTTTGTGATGTCAATACCAGCCTGAAAGCTCTTCTCACAGCTTCATGCTAGGTTCTGTGATAGTAGACCCAGCAGCTCCTCATATTCATCGATACCGTCTAATGCAGTAACATACTTGTATACTATTACCCCACAGCACAGTACCGTGTCACCACAGGTTACTAAGGAAGCTAGACCGAAGTCTTGGAATGTCGAGTGGAGTAACCTGGGCAATTACTGTAGTAAACTAGTGATAGTCATGTTTTTTAAGCGATGGCAGAACGTCAAAAGTCCCTGGGACCTTGGGCTAGTTATGGGCACGCTTTAATTGATCATGAGATAGTAAACAGATAAAGTTTGAGAAAAATGATCTGCAGTTTTCAACAACATAACTATTGAAAAGTGAGGTTTTTGCCCATTCTTAGTGTGAAAAGCGACTGTCACTAAGACTTCCATCAAGTCGCTATATGTTTACTATAATCTCGTGATAGGCTTCCAATTTTTCAAAGCTGCGTAAGTGGCACATTGAAATACGAACGATGACAAGAGAGAAAACAAGGAAAAACTAGCTAACTCCGGAAACACCTAGGAAATATTCAATCGGTCCATCTCTGTTGCTTTCGGGTGGTAATACAATCGTTCCACGGGGGAGGCGTGGGGAGGCGGTCGCTGCCCTTGTCGCACGGGAAGGTTGGCACCGATATGTCCCCGGCTGACAATGAGGGCGCGTGCTGCGATGAAGGGGTGGTGGGCGGGTAACGAAGAACGCGAGCCGTGGAGAGGCTTGAGGATCTCCTGTTTGGTGAGAACTCGTGTTACTGGGAGGTGTTGTGTTTAGGGGGTGTTCGAGCTGTTTTGTGTCGTGGCTCGCCCACTGACCTACTATGGTGGAGCTATGACCTCTAGCTTAACGCGTTCCCGGCTAAACCTTTTTCCGCGATTATCTAAGACCCCTCTGCCGCCCGCCGGAGCTATGCTGCACACTTTGCCCAATTGGCAATGGGTTCTTCCAACCCTCCATCAAATCGATAGATGGTGGACTATTATGGTTGATTCTGGAAGTACCGGGAGCCTGGTGGGTAGTTTGAGAGTAAGATCGATTGTTCTTAAACTTTAGCCATATAGTGAGAAAATTTTCCTGTCATGTTATTCCTTCGTTCTATGTGCGGAGGAATGCGAACACGTTCAGGACAAGGATAGGTGTGGTGATCTATTGGAGAGTCGGGGTACTTTTGTTGTGCTTTACTTGCACCCTAGTGTCTTTTCAATTGGATTAGTGAAGATGCATGGGAGCAGAAGTGAGTGAAGCTATAAGCCATACCACTCCTATCTCCCCCATACAGCGCCCAAATTCCGAGCAAGGTTCTCACACCCTCCTGCCTACTACAGCACTATCTACCATACCTCCCGACTTAATCCGTTTTGGTACATCTACCCCACCTTTCTAATGACCGCTGGGTAATTCCTAAAAACTAAATACCCTTCCACGGGAAAAAAACGAAAGTAGTAATTCTAAGAGCCGCTAAATACCCAGGCGAATGACCTCCTCTGACAGAACCTAGGATAATTTAGCGCTCAGGATTTTTACTAACCCCGATATCCGAGACGGAAGAGTAAATCTCCGGTGGGAAACTGGGGGGAAATTACTCTATTGACGACATCCATACTGTAGTATACTTTACCACAAAAATAAACAAAACTATGATTAGAAGCGTCCGTACAGAGAAAACTTGACCCTTCTTCAATCAGCTCTGACACGCTGCTACACTCGAGCGTTATTGTCTCCAATCGTAGCTTAGTTACCGCCGCCTTTACTTGATTATTTTATACCGCCGTCACACGCCATCACTCGTCTAAGTTTTACGCTGGAACGGTAAGTATACGGAGCGCAGTACGCTACAGTACAATGCGGTGCAGTAACCTGCCGTAAACCTACTAGACGCTGTTGGATGGGACTGTAGAAAAACACTCTAGATCTCAATGGGAGTGTGGGGGGGGGGGTTGCGCGCAGATCGCAGGGGAGGAAGGGAGTCTCCGGTTTACGGTTTTGAATACCCAATCAACCCCCCAGCATTGCGGAGAATATTGCAGGTCCAACTCAGCTCTTCCCGGACGGCGCTCTCCTACACAGTTCACCTTTCCATGAAGTCCGTTGTCCAACCATCCTCTAATCTCCGCAGGTTTGCAATCTATTAGCCGCTCGTTATTAGGAAACTTTTTTTCATGAGCTCTTTCTGCGACATGAGCCGTAAGCTCCCACGGCAAAAGGGAACATCACCCGGCATTAGATGCTGAAGTGTGAGGTACGGCTTTCCTCTATTATACCTTGCTGCTAAAATATACTGTAAGACGACGGTTGTTCCCGATGCTAAGTTATAGCGTACTGTAGTGTTACTCAGGTGATAATGTCCCAGGACATGGTGGGGTTTTCACTGCTTGGCCGAGGAAGCTCTAGGGGTCCAGGAAGCCCAACCTGCGTCGAATAGAGTCCACTAAGAAGGAAAAGATTATGATGCGTAAAAGGAGGATAGGGGAGGATAGAGTATCCCTCCCAGCTCGCACTTAAGTCGGTGTTGCCCGGCGTTATGGATGGTTTGATCGCTCCTGGTGAGCTGCGTCGTGATTACCGTACATGGCCGGAAAACTCACTATTCGGTGAGGATAGAGGAAGAGATATGGGGCGGTCGGGCGCTAGTGGCCAAAGAAGCAGAGATTCCACCGACAATTGTTAAGCCCTGTTCGGAGAAGTAATCCTCCAAGCGTATTCAGGGGGTCGAGCTGAGCCTGGTCGGAGTGGAGGAAATACACTGGCCCACATCGAGTACTGCTCTCCGAAATCATGTGCTATGGGCGTAGTCTACGTCTAAGACCAGACGCGAAGGTTTAGCTGCATCCGAGTCTATAATATACCCACAGAACGGGATCCAATCCGGTTGTAGTGAAAGACCCCCCATTGTAGGAGTTTTTTTTTTTTTTTTTTGATAAGTAAGACTAAAGGGTGCAGATAGCCTCCAGCCTCTCCTGTGAGCTCACAACTGGGAGGCAGTGGCATGTTCATTAAACTATGCCCATTGCGGAAACAGATCACCATCATATCCTATTGCTACCCCTTACGTTGCGCTTCACAAGTGTCAGAAGTTCTTGCACTTCTTTTTGTTCTCTATACCTAAACAGCCCCCATGTCTACCTTTTAGGGGNNGGGGGGGGGGGGAAAGCACTGTAAGAAAAAGAAAAAAGGCAAGAGGAGAAGGTATGATGGATATTCCAACCTGCACCGGCTTAGGTTGTTCCAGTAGAAATGCTCCCCCCACTAACGCCAAACTGTAAACTATAAACAGAAACCTATAATTCCTGACGCAATCATATAAGAAAATCTAGATAGAGGTTTTGGCGGGTATGTGGTAGATATGCGCATACCCATCGCAGTCGCATATGATTTTATTTGACCAAAAGAAAACATTTCGGCGGAGTTCCTCAGGCAGGCTTACTCGGGAAGGAAGGTAGGGACGGCGGTTACCATGAGGCGACGTCGTGGATCGCAGGATGAGGCGCAGGGCTGTGGCAGAAATGACGGACGGGTTGTTATCCAACGGGGGTAATGGCGGCCACACTTCCTCCGCCTTGGACTGTACTGGGAGCGACAGCGCCCGAGAAATCATTAGTGCCACCACCGCCACATGGCCGTTCTCAATTGCCCACCAGAGTGGTGTTCGTCCAATGCCATCTGGTTTGCCTGGGTTGACGCTGGCCCGTTCGAGCAGTAGTTTAACCACTCCCTCGTGCCCTCACCTAGCAGGCACCAGAGCGGTATTCGGCCGTGCTTGCTATTACAGGCTCGTCAGGATTGACGTCGCTCCTTCCGAGCAGTATTTCCACCACTCCCTCATGCCCACTCTGAGAAGCCCACCGGAGTAGGGTGAGGGCGCTCTCATTTGGTTGATTGGGGTTGACGTCGGCTCGTTCGAGCAATAATTTAACCACTCTCTCACGCCCATTTCTAGCAGCGAAGCAGAGTGGTGCATGGCTAAACCTACTCGGTTTGTCGGGGTTGACGTCGTCCTGTCCGAGCAGTATCTTCACCACCCCCCCATACCCGTTCCTAGCAGCATGCCAGAGTGGGGTTTGGAATTCACCAGCCAGTTTGTTGGGGTTGGCGTCCTTCTCTCCAAGCACTATTTTGCCATTCCCTCGTACCCATTCCTGGCAGCACGCGCGAATGGTGTTGGACCGAATAGGTCTGGTTTGCCGGGCTGGCGTAGCCCCGTCCGAACAGTGTTTTTACTCTTTCTCGGGCCCATTACATGCGGTATCCCAGTGTGGCGTTGGGCCTAGCGTGTCAAGCTTGTCAAGGCTGAACTGTTCCCTTTTTAAGGGCTATTCCCCCACATTTTCGACTCGGCAGCCTTGAATGACTTGATGCCTTAATCAGGGATCCGGTGGAGAGCCAAGCTGGGGTGTTGGATTGGTCATGCGCAATGGCAAAGTTATTCAACATGTTAATGGTTGTCGGTGTTCGGGGGATTAGTAGACTTACTAAAAGATTGTGACATTTTCTCTTTTGCGGAAGCCCATCATAGTAAACAGAAAGAAAGTAATATTAAATGATGAGTTTTGCCCTCATTCAAACAGCATCATGGAATAACACAAGCTTGGTTTGCTGCACCGCCTCCCACACTCTGTTGTGCTATAGAAGAGGTGATATTCGGTCTTCTAACTATAAAAAAAAATTTGTTCAATTTTTTAGGGTTTCTTGTATTCTGAATACTATGAGATGAGATCATAGAATGGATAACTCACATATTATATGGTAGTCCTAGTTGTGAATTTTTTGTTATAGGGTTGATTGGTAAGATTGGGTATATAAAGGCAACACCCCTCCTCTACCAGTGGTTTCCTTCTTTCCTTCTTTTCTCCTCAACATAGAACACACAACACAACAACAAACACCACCAATCTGGAAGGCCAAAAGGACAACAACATCCATAAGGACAACTATCAGAGGACAACCACCACCAAAGGCCAACAATTACCAGAGGACAACAACCACCAAAGGACAACAATTACCAAAGGACAACTGGAATGTACGAATCAGCAAATCCAGGGAACCAGGGAGGAGCAGGAGGGGGCGTGATTAAGGAATAAGGTTTGGGAGTCCACTTTGTCATCAAGATGGGATAGGCAATTTGGATGGAGTAGGTAGTTGGGATTGGGTAGATAATGGAATACAGAAGGCCAAATGGACAACAATTACCTAAAGGACAACAGCTACTAGGGGACAACAATCACTAAAAGGACAACAACCACGAAAAAGACAACAACAACCAAATGGACAACCAACAAAGTACGAATCAGCAAAATCCAGGAATCCAGGAATCCAGGCTGGGGAAGGAAGGGTGGATGATAGAGGTGGCAAGGTTGGGTGGTTGGATATTTGGAGGAGGTTGGGTGGTTGGAATAGGTTGGGTAGTTGGGATAGAATCAGGATCAGTGATTTAATATCACACTTTATGTGGATAATGAGGGATTTCCAACTCATATGATGACAACTCAAAGCTTATTCCCACTTGAGAACCATTCCTGATAGTTTCATATTTTATATGAGCTTCAGGATAGGTTCCAGTTGTGGGGATGATGAAGCTTAAGCTATTAGCTATTTGAGTATTCTGTTCTGATGAGTTATAAGGTAAATCTTTGCTAGATTGGTTTGGTTGGGAGGTGGTATAATTATGGTATGAAGATGTTGGAGTTGTAGAGTAAATTGATTTTTATTTTTTATTCTTGATTTTATTTTTTTCAACAGATAGAATCTCTTTTGTTTAATCTTGCTACTTAAAGGGTAGAAGATGGAGTCAGTTGGTTATGAGAATTTTATGACCCTAAACAAAAGTGAGATTGTTTATAGAACCTCATGAACTTGAATACATTGATACATTTGGAATAGCCAATTACTAGCAGTCTCTCCAGCCCCACCCTTCTTGTGCCTACCATGGTAGTAGTGGGAAATGTTACTACCTCTCTAACTTGCATCTTCTGATGCCGTGTAGTACAAATCATGCACTGCAATTCAAAAAAAATACCCCTCCAGAACGCCTAAGCTTGAATCAGCTACTAACTTTGCCTTTGCGGAATTTTACCACCATATCTCTTACAAATAAATCGGTTGCAAAACTTGCATATCACCCAACTTTAAGCAACGCAGAATCACCCTTCGCTATGTTGCCACCCACCCAAAAAAAAAAATTTGCAACCTTGTACTAGGTTCTGTGATCCTAGATACCGTAGCTCCCCATACTCATCAATACTGCCTAGTAGAGTAGCATACGCATATAGTATCGCACAGCACAGTGCCATGTCACCATAGGATAATAAATCAGATAGACGGAAGTTTTGGAATGTTGAGTGGAGCAGCCGCGGCAATTACCATAGTAAATTAGTGATAGTCATGACTTTCAAGCGATGACAGAGCCTCAAAAGCTTCTGCGACCTTCAGTTAGTTATAGGCACGCTTTGAATTGATAATGAGACTGTACACGAGTGAAGTTTGAAAAAAATCAGATTTAGTTTTCAACAAGACTCGGATAACTATTGAAAAGTGGGGCCTTTGCTCCTTCTTAATGTGCAAAGGGACGATCACCAAGACTTCCCTCAAGTAGCTATACATTTATTACAATGTCGTGAGAGGCTTCGAATCGATAGATAGTGAACGACTATTGTTTATTCTGAAAGTGCCGGGAGCTTTTTGGGTCGTTTGGGAGTAAGATCAATTGTTCTTGAACTTTAGCGATATACGGTGAAAACTCCCCTGACATGTTTTTCCTTTGTTCTCCGTGTTTGCAGGAATGTGAAAATCCTCGGGACATGGATAGGTGTGGTGATCTATGGAGGAGTCGGGGTGCTTTGGCTGCGCTTTACTTGTACCCTGGTGTCGTTCCAATTAGATTAGTGAAGATGCGTGGGAGCAGAAGTGAACGAAGTTGTTCGCCATACGGCCCCTATCTTTCCTATACAGTGCCTAAATTCCGAGCAAGGTTCTCACACCCTACTGCCTACTACCGCACTATCTATGACACCTCCCGCCTTAATCGATTTTAATATATCTACCCCACCTTTCTAATGACCGCTGGGTAATTCCTAAGAACCAAATACCTTTCCACGGCAAATGGAAGCAAACATTCTAAGAGCCGCTAAATATTTAGATGAATGAACTTCTCTCAGATGGAACCTATAATAATTCAGTGCTCGAGATTTTTTACTAACCCGGATATTTCAGCCGGAGGAGTAAATCTCCGGTGGGCAACTGGGAGGAAATTACTCGATTGTTTTATACCGCGATCACAGGCCATCACTCGTCTACGTTTTAGGTTGGAACTGTAAGTATACAAAACGTAGTATAGGTTACAATACCATACGGTGCAGTAACCTACCGTAAACCTACCGGACGTTGGCTGGACCAGTAAAAAAGCACTCTAAATCTCCTTGGAAATGTGAGGCGGTGGAGGGTTTAATCACAGATGGCAGGAGGAAGGGAGTCTCCAGTTTGTATTTTCGGATACCCGATCAACCCTGGCATTGTGGAGAATAGTGCGGGCCCGACTCGGCTCCTCCTGGAAGGCGCTCTCCTACACAGTTGACTTTTCCGTGAAGTCCGTCGTCCAACCATCCTCCAATCTCTGCGGGTTTGCAATCTATTATCCGCTCGTTATTAGGAAAAGAATTTTCATGGGCACTTTCTGTGACATGAGCCGTGAGCTCTTATAACAAAAGAGAACATCACCACGCATTAAATGTTGAAGTGTGTGGTACGGCTTTCCTCTATTAAACCGTGCTGCTGAGGTCTGCTATAGAGCAACGGTTGTTCCCGACGTTATAGCTTACGGCAGTAGTGTTATTCAGGACATGGTGGGGGCCGAACTACCTGGCTGGGGAAGCTGTAGGGGTTCAAGAGGCCCAACCTGCGCGCCGAATATAGTCTCCTGAGAAGGAGAAAATTATGATGGGTAAAAGGAGGCTAGGAGAGGAGGGAGTATCCCTCTCAGCTCACTCTTAAGTCGATACCGCCCAGCATTATAGATGGTTCAATCGCTCCTGGTGAGTTGCGTTGTGACCGTATAAGCCCGACACACTCAGTATTCAGCGAGGGTGGAGGTAGGGATGTCGAACAGCCAGCCACTAGTGGCCGAAAAAGTTGAGATTGCAGCAGCAATTGTTAAGCCCTGCTCGGAGAAGTAATCCACTTAGCGTACGTGGGGGGGTCAAGCTGAGCCTGGTCGGAGCGGAGTAAATACACTGGCACACGTTGAGCACTGCTCTCCGAAATAATATGCCATGTGGGTGGTCTACGCCCAAGATGAGATTCGAAGGTTTGGCTGCATCCGTGTCCATGGTGTCCGCGGAACAGAATCTAACCCCACCCTAGCACTGAAAGACCCCTTATTGTATGATTTTTTTTTAATTTTTTTTATTTCCCGATAAGCAAGAATGAAGGGTGTGGACAGTCTCTAGCCTCTCCCGGGAGCTCACACTTGGGGGGTAGTGACATGTTCATTAAACTATGTCCATTGTGGAAAAAGGTCACCACCGTATTCTATTGCTACCTCTTACGTTGTACTTCACAAGTGTTAGAAGTTGCGCTTCATTTTGTTCTCTATACCTAAACAACCCTCATGCCTGCCCTTTAGAGGGGAGAGAAAAAAACACTTGTGGAAAAAAACAAGACGACTACAAATACGCAAAAAGGATTTACAATCAGACAACAGCAATGAGGGAAGATATGATGATGGATATTACAACCCGCACCGGCTTAGGTTGTTCCAGTAGAAATGTTCCCCCAACCAACGCCAAACTTTAAATTACAAACAGAAACCCACAATTCCTGACTCGATCACGTAGAAAAATCCAGATAGAGGTTTTGGCGAATGTGATAGTATGCGTATACCCATCGCAGTCGGATGTGATTTCATTTGACCAAAGGAAAACATTTCGGCTGAGTTTCTCTGGCAAGCTTACTTGGGAAGTAAGGTAGGGGCGGCGGTTACTATGAGGCGACGTCGCGGATTGCAGGAGGGTGGGGCGTGGGACCGTGGCAGAAATGACGGACGGGTTGTTAGTATCCAAAGGGGGTAATGACGGCTGCTTCCCCTGCCTTAAACTGGGAGCGACAGACCCTGGGAAACTAGTAGCGCCACCACCCCCGCATGACCTTTTTCAGCTGCCCACCAGAGTGGTGTTCGGCCGAGATCATCTGGCTTGTCTGGGTTGACACCGGCCCGTTCGAGCAGTAGTTTAACCACTCCCTCATGCCCACTCCTAGCAGCCCACAAAAGGGGTGTTCGGTCGTGCTTACTAGGTTCGTCGGGATTGACATCGCCCCTTCCGAGCAGTATTTCCACCACCCCCTCATGCCCACTCTGAGCGGCAGAACAGAGTGGTGTTCGGCCTAACCGATCTGGTTTGTTGGGGTTGACCTTGTCCTCTTCGAGTAGTATTTTCACCACTCCCTCACGCCCATTATTAGCAGCAATCCAGAGTGGTGTTTTTTTGCCGTAATTAGTTGGTCTGTCAGGATCGGTGTCGTCCTGCCTGAGTAATATTTTCACTACTCCTTCGCGCCCATTCTGAGCCGCCAACCAGAGTGGTGTTTGGCCGTCGTTATCTGGTTTGTCAGGGCCGACGTCGCCCCGCCCGAGGAGCATTTTCACTACCCCCTCGCGCCCATTAAAAGCAGCACAATGGAGTGGCGTATCGCCGTCCTTATCTGATTTGTCGGGGTTGATGTCGTCCCGCCCAAGCAATATTCCGACCACTCCCTCGTGCCCATGCCAAGCAGCCCATATGAGTGGTGTACTACTCGTGCAGTCGTTTTGGTTAATGTCACAACCTCTCACCTCTACTAGGGAGGCAACAATCTCCACAATCCCGAACATGCATGCACAATGCAAACCACTGAACCGGGAGGGTTTATCGAAGTCAGTAATGCGGAAGTATGGTTCCTGTGATTTCAAGAGGATTTTAGCGGATATGTGGCTGTTGTAGTTATTAAATAGCTTCAGCGCAAGTAATTTCGCACAATCTGAAAGGTCTTTTTTTGCATGGATTCCCCAACATAGAGAAGGATATTCGAGAAGGGGTGTGCTTTGGGGATCGGGAGAGGGACTGGCAGAAAGAACCTGGACATGCTCGGAGTTTAGGTAACTTAAACAGGTTTCCGCTATTGTCGCATGAGCAGTACCAAGAAGCTCGGGATGCGCCCGGAGGTACTCCTGGAGGGTGAAGTGGATTAACCGGACTATAGAAGCCTCCTTGTCTACGGCAACAAGTCCTAGACAACAGGCTAGCACCGTCCCCATTGAAGGAACGTTGTCGGTATTGAGGTTCGGCGACCCTATTTCAACTGCGAGGGCATGACAGAGTTCATCGGGCTTCAGTGGTCGCTCCGAGTGAGAGATCCACATCAAAGTGGCCATTCCAAGCCTTGCTTTCTCCCCACCCTGTCCCTTTATCCGATCCAGTGTCGTACCATAAGCATCCCCCAACCCCAAGCCATCGGTCATTGCGTTGAGCTTTTGTCGCCTTCGATGGATTGTGGTTTCTTGGAGGATCGCATCGATGTTCAGCGAGACTAGCAGGAATCTAGGTATGCATCCGTCAGTGACTGACTTAAAGTGGCTTCCTTGCTGCTAGTGTTGTTGCCTCTACATACATTTCGGAAATATCTTCTGGGATTTTCTTCAGGATGTCTGCCTCTAGACTACTGTCCATCGCATCAGGGGTTGTATCCTCAGCCAGCCTTGTATAAAGGTAACTAATGATGTCATCTCTCCTGGGAGTGATGGATAGAGTCGTTACTCTTCTAGAAAGACGCTTCTCGGTTTCGGCCTGAATGTGCGGTCTTCCAGTCACAAATATTCGAGTGCCCGGGGACTTCTGGAGGACTAATTTTAGCGAATCCAGAACCTTGATCCGGTATCCTGCCACGCATTCGTCTAGCGCGTCGATGCATATGAAAGTGCGCCTTTCGGAAGAAGTAGTCTGTAGCATTCTCACAATATCGGCAAGCAGCGGCCCCCGTCCACCAAGAACCTTTTTCTGATCTTTGTAGGCTTGCGCTATTTCCCCCGGCACCAATCCCAGTCCGCTCACAACCTGTTTGAGCACGGCGCCCAGAGTACTCGTCGGTGACTGCTCCTTTTGAGAGGCGAAGTCAAAGTAAAAACACGCAACCGAGACATTTTGTCCTTTGGCCTGATCGCACAAACTGTCTATCACTAATGAGCTAAAATTGCGGCTATTAGCATTTGCCCATTTCCTTCAATTCTCCGAGGTTCGCCCTTGTTATAATACCTAATGAAGGTCTTACCGACCCCCGGATCTCCATAGCAAAACAAAACCCCATTGTCTGATTCACCACTCTCACTACCGGCACACCAGCTTCTGAATTCTTCAGTTTGTAAAAGCCATTCCCCCACATTTTCGACCCGGCGATCCCGAATGTCCTGATGTCGTAACCTGGGATCTAGTGGGGATAGCCAGGCTAGGATATTTGCTTGGTGATCGGCAACAGTAAAGTTAGACACGTGAATCGTGGTTGCCGTCAAGGTGTTCAGAGAGTTGGTATTATTACTGAAAGATTGAGACATTTCCTCTTTTTTGCGGGTTCGGATACCGGTATTGTAGATGGATGATGCAGCTAGGGGAGTCGACTACGGTATTGGAATTACCGGTACTGGGGGCTGGGGAAAAGCGGGGTCTCTTCCGGAACCTCATGGACAGTGGACACCTCAAGGCTGTCCAATCAGCCATCCCCGAATTTGTGCTCACATCACCTACCTACGCCTACCGCATCCGTAGTAGTTAGGTTATCATAATTGAGCGAGTTCATCCTACTTGAGTGACGGTACGGTACTGCACCAGTACAATACTGTACCTGGCTTTCACTCCCAAACGGAGCAAAAACTGGCCAATCTCGTAGCACCAGTATTGTACATCTGGAAAGTGTCGCAAGAGCACCGTGTCGCCAAAGCCGAGCGGCCGGCCGGAACGCAAGCCATCCAGGTCTAAATACCGTACCGCCACAAAAAGAAAACCAAAATACAATATAGCAGGATATGCCATACCTCTTCAAGTGCACAAATCTCGCACTACAATGAGTGAACTTCACGCGTTATAATTTGGTCCCATCATGGTCCACATGGTCCGCATCCCCTTACCACCATACACCACCTCATATGCAGTACCGGTAGGATATTGAGGGAGATGAGATGCCACTGGCATTCAGGACTTCCCCATACCGGTACTGTAGCTGAAGGGTCAATGCCAACTCCTGTCATTGATAAGGGGCTGAAAATAAAAGTTACCCGGCATTTGAAGGCACCATCGACAGAGCCTCAGGAAAAAAAAAAAAAAAAAAGATTGATATTCTGAATCTTCTCCGTCGGACACTCACCACCCACCTGTACGTTGCCATTGGCCCCACCAAAGATGAAAGTCGGATTCAATGCATGTATTTCCGGTTACCCCACAAATTTTCATACATTTCTGGCCTGAAATCAGATGGTTTTCGGATCTTCTCCGGGTCGCGTTTCTCTGTAAGAGCTTCAACTCCCCTACCACGATTTCAAAAAGAGCCATCTCGACGAAAAGAAGTCAAAAGCTCAAGTAATGGAGGCCTCGCGTGGACCCCCACGGGTTGAAAAACAAGGGAGCGAGTATACAGCAAATCAGGTACATCTCTACCTTCCGGACAAACTGTTTCCGCCGTGCAATGGCAAAACTAACAAACTTCCCAGTGCCGGAAAAGTTCCCCGAGAAGCTTTCGAACGGCAAGCGCAAGGACTCTAGGCACCAACGCAGCGATTCGCAGATCTCGAAAAGCTTCATGAGTTTCAAGGCCGGCGGCGCAAGGAATTCGAGGACTATGTGCGCCGTAATCAGATTAACATGAACGACTAGGTGCGCTATGCGCAATGGAAACCCGATCAGAAGCAATACGCACGCACCCGCACAGTTTTCGAGAGGGCTTTAGATGCCGATTCCCGCTCGGTTGTGTTATGGCTACGGTGCATTAAGGTGGGGATGAAAGCTCGGAACATAAACCATGCCCGGAATTTACTCGATCGTGCGATTACAATTCTGCCGCGGGTGGATAAACTGTGGTATAGATATGTTTGCATGGGTGTCGTGGGAACCTGACGAAGCGGCATGGAGTGCATGTATCAAGTTTGGAAAGCGGTATGACGAGTTTGCAAGGGCAAGAGCTATCTTTCAAGGATTCACTCAGTTCCACCTTGAGCCAAGGAATTGGATGGAGTGGGCACGGTTTGTGGAGGAGTTTGGAACTGAGTATAACGTCCGGGAAGTCTACACATTGGCTGTCGAGACTTTGGGTGAGGAGTTCATGGATGAGGAACTCTTCATTGCCTATGCTAGGTACGATTGCTACTATATGCCTTGAGACAATCCATGCACAAATACTGACGGTTCTTTCTAGATATGAAGCTCAGCTAAAGGAGTATGAGCCTGCCCGAGTGATCTAAAATACGCTCTAGACCGTTTACCAAGATCTAAATCATAATTGCTGCACAAGCCATACATGACGTTCGAGAAGCAATTCGGTGAACGTAAAGGGTGGAAGATGTGATCTTGCCCGAGCGACGAGTCCGGTACGACGAGCAGGCCAAGGAGAATCCCGAGAACTATGACGTCTGGTTCGATTACGCTAGGCTGGAGACACTTGGGGATAAAGATAGGGCACGAGATGTTTACGAGCGAGTAGTTACAAATATCCCCCCAACCTAGGAGAAAAGGCCTTGGAGGACCTCCAGGTATTCTACGCCCTCTGGGAAGAGATGTAAGGGAAGGTATGTCCACAATTCAACCCTTTCTATCGCCAGCATATCCCACAACCCGCGATTCACAAAGCCACAATCAAGCCACAACTAGCCTGCCCATCAGGATATCGACCGCACTCGCTACGCCAAATCTACGGCGAATGCCTAAACTTAATCCCACTCATACAGTTCACCTTTGCCAAAATCTAGCTCCTGAAGGCACACTTCGATGTGCGACGCATCAACCTTCCCGCCGCGCGAAAAACCCTCGGCCGGGCGATCGGCGCCTGCCCAAAGGACAAACTCTTCAAAGGCTACATATCGCTCGAAACTTGACTGCACAAGTTCTCTCGCTGTCGCACGCTCTACGAGAAGCACATCGAGTTCAACCCATCCAAAGCACAGACGTGGATCCGATTCGCGGAGCTGGAAATGGCTCTGGAGGACTACGCCGCGTTCGCGCCATCTTCGAACTCGCCGTGGATCAGGAACTGCTGGACACGCCGGAGCTGCTGTGGAAAGCTTACATCGACTTTGAAGAGGAGAGTGGCGAGTTTGATAGGGTTAGAGGTCTCTTCGGGCGGCTGCTGGAGAAGACGGACCATGTTAAGGTCTGGATCAGCTTTACGCACTTCGAAGACAACACAGACGAGGGAGGGGATGAGGACAGCGTTAGCGAGGAAACTAAGCTGCGCGCGAGGGAGATTTTCGAGAGGGCGTATAAGGGATTGAAAGAGAAGGAGCAAGGTGGAGGTTTGTTCCCTATTACCACGCGGAGTTGCAGAGACTAATGGATATATATGTAGCATGTCGTACCCAACGCCTGGAAAGCATTCGAGTAAACTCACGGCACCCCCGAAGACCAGAAGGAGAAGCGCAAATGCCCAGCGGGGTCAAGAAGAGAAGAAAGCTAGACGACGATACCTACGAAGAGTACATGGAGCACATGTTCCCCTCCGACGAGCAGCCCAACGCCCGGATCCTCAATATGCTATAGGCTGCCCGTACCGGAAGCAGAATCAGGCGGGTTCGGGTCCTTCTTGAGGATTGTCTATTTTTTTTGCATTATTCTTTGTCATCGGGGGGTTCTATTTTTTTTTAAAAAAAAAAAAAAAAATCAAATGCTTTAATCCGTAGAAATCTATGAACTCATGGATGTGCTTTTGTAATTTTGGCCGGGGTTTGATTATTATTGCTACTGCTACGAATACCCGGGGTGGTGGGAATTTGTCCCTATAAGTATGAGGTATCCCCTGGACCAGCGGGATATTGGGATCTTGTGTCACCGCACCTCTCAGTTCTTGGCGGGGTTTAATAGCGGTTTTTTTGTTGATGCGAAAAGTTTCACAAACGTGCAGCTCGTTCTGTGCTACCGAAACCTCATTTCGTTCCCCGCCAAAAAATCCTCTGTCCTGCAGGTTGGCGATCCAAAATCGGTTGAAGGTTGTGAGAAATTATGGTCGATTTTAGAAGTTCCAGGAGTCCGGCGGATAGTTCAGGAGTGCGTGGATTGTCATAGAGCTTTAGCGATCTACAGAGAAAATTCTCCCGATGTCTTCCTTTGTTATCACGGAAGTGTGCGGAGGAATAAAGACACGTGTGGAGAAATGGAGATAGGCGCGGCGATCTGTGGAAGGGTCAGGGCCCTTTCATAGGATTGATTTATGCACCTGTCTTTGCTATTACCGTAGCGTAATTAGAGGAAGAAGTGAGGGAGAGGAGAACGAAGTAGTTTACCATACCCCCCCTCTCTTTCCAACATACTGCCGAAGTTCCAAGGACACCCTCGCGCTCAACCGGTTACAGCCGCGCGAGCTCTCCTACCGTAATCCGCGTTGGGGAAATCGGCGTGTATAAGAACACTTAGTTCAACGGCACTTTTTGCCATATGAACTCACGGCCAAAGGCACCATTACCCGGAACCAAATTTTGCAGTGAGACAAACGGGTTTCCGGTATTGTACCCCACCGCTGTAGTTTGCTATTATACTCTATCGGTTGTTTCCGAGGCTGTGACGTACGGTGCAGTGTCAACGGGCCGAGAACGCCCCGGAACACGGCGAAGCTCTCCTTACCTGGCTGCGAAAATCGTACGGGTCCGTGGCGCCCAACCCGAGCGTTTGATAGGATCGCCGGAGGCGGGGAGATCACAGCAGCAATTGTTGAGCCCTGTTCAGAAAAGTATTAACCCTCCGTGTATTCGGGAGGTCGAGTTAGGCGTGGGCGGAGTAGGGGAAATATACCGGGACATGCTGAGGACTGCTCTCGGAAATAATATGCCATCCAGGTGGCCTACATCTAAGACAATGTGGAGGTTTAGCTACCGGGTAGGTTCTCCGGGTATGGTGGCGGCAGAACAGAATCCAACCCCGCCGTGGTGAAATGCACCTCATTGTATCAATTTTCCTTGATAAGCAAGGTTAGAAGACGTGGATAGCCTCCGGCCTCGCTCGTGGGATCGGGGGGTAGTACGAAGTATGTCCATTAAACCATGCTCATTGTGGAAACCAGCCACTGCTAGCTTTTACGCCTCACCTCACGGGCGTCAGAAGTGCTTGTACAGTACTTTATTTTGTTCTCTACTGTATATCTAAACAGCACTCACGTCTGCCATTCGAGGGGGGGGGAGGAAAGTGCCCGGGGAAAAATAAATAAATACAAATACGCAACAAGGATTTGTAATCGGAAATAGAAATAAGAGAAGATACGGTGGAAATCCAGTGCTGCACTGGCTTATTTTGTTCCAATAGATATAGCACCCTACGAAGGCCGAACTTTAGATTATAAACGGAAACTCACAAATTGTGACTCGACCGCATAGGAAAATCCAGATGGAGGTTTTGGCGGGTATGCGATAGATACTGTATGTGCATACCCATCGCGTGTGACTTCGCTCGACCAAAAGAAAATATTTAGGTTTAGTTTCTTTGGCATGCTTACTCCGGAAGCGAAGTGGGGGCGGCGTCGTGGATCGTAAGAGGATGTGGCGCAGGATGAGAGGAGGCACGGAAACAATGGCAGCAGACATGTTTATAGGGTTGTGGCAGAAATGATTGACGGGCTTTTTGCATCCGACGGAGGCAATGACGACTACATTTCCTCAGCCTTAAACTGTGCTGGGAGCGACAGACCCTGGGACTCCAGCAGCGCAACCACCCCCGCATGGCCGTACTCAGCCGCCCACCAGAGTGGTGTTCGGCCATCCTCATCCGGTTCGTCGGGATTGACGTCGGCCCGTTCGAGCAGTAGTTTAACCACTCCCTCGAACCCATTGCGAGCGGCAACGGAGAGTGGTGTTAGGCCATCATCATCTGAGTGGTTAGGATTGACGTCGTCCCGTTCGAGTAGTATCCCCACCACACCCTCGCACCTACCTGCAGCAGCCAACCAGAGTGGTGTTCGGCCGGCCTTATCTGGTTCATTGGGGTTGACGTCGGCCCGTTTGAGCAGTAATTTAACCACTGCATCGCGCCCACTCAAAGCAGCGGCAGCGAGTAGTGTTTGGCCCAAACGATCTGGTTTGTTAGGGTTGACGTCCTCCCGTCCAAGTAGCATATTCACCACCCCGTGCCCGTTCTTCGCTGCAAGCCAGAGTGGTGTTAGGCCGGATTGATCTGGCTGGTCGGGATTGACGTCGCCCCGTCCGAGTAGCATTTTCACCACCCCCTCGTGCCCATTAAAAGCAGCACAATGGAGTGGTGTATCGCCATCCATATCTGATTTGTTGGGATTGACGTCGGCCCGCCCGAGCAGTATTCTCACCACCCCCTCATGCCCACCCCAGGCAGCCCATATCAGAGGAGTATTACCCACGCAGTCCGTTTGGTTGATATCACAACCTCCCACCTCTACTAAACCGGCTACAATCTCGGCAATCCCGAACATACATGCACAGTGTAGACCACTAAACGGGGAAGGTTTATCGAAGCCATCAATGTGAAAGTATGGTTCCTGCGATTCCAAGAGGATTTTAGTGGATATGTGGTTGTTGCAATCATCAAATAGCTTCAGCGCAAGAGATTTCGCGCAGTCCGAAAGGTCCCATTTTGCGTATACTCCCCAATATAGAGAAGAATATTCGAGAAAGGGTGCACCTCGCTGACCGGGAGAGGGACTAGCTGAAAGAGCCTTGGCCTGCTCGGAGTTTAGATAACTTAAACAGGTTTCCGCCATTGTCGCATAAGCTTTACCAAAAAGCTCGGGATGCGCCCGGAGGTACTCTTGGAGGGTAAAGTTGATTAATCGGACTGTAGAAGACTCCCTGTCTACAGCAACAAGTCCTAGACAACAGGCTAGCACTGTCCCCATTGAAGGAACGTTGTCGGTATTGAGGTTCGGCGACTCGATTTCGACGGCGAGGGGCATGGCAAAGTTCATCGGGATTCAAGGGCCTCTCTGAGTGAGAGATCCACATTAGAGTAGCCATGCCAAGCCTCGCTTTCTCTCCACCTTGGCCCCTTATCCGATCCAGTGTTGCGCCATAGGCACCCCCCAACCCCAAGCCATCGGTCATTGCGTTGAGCTTTTGTCGCCTTCGATAGATTGTGGTTTCTTGGCGGATCGCATCGATATTGAGCGAGACGAGGAGGAATCTGGATATGTATCTGTCAGCGGAGAACTTGAGACAGCTTTCCCAGTTGTCATTGCTTCTACATACATTTCAGAAATATCATTAGGAATTTTCTTGAGGATGTCTGCCTCAAGACTACTGTCCATCGCATCCGGAGTTGTATCCTCGTCCAGCCTAGTGCGAAGATAGCTGATGATGTCATCTCTCCGGGGAGTGATAGATAAAGTCGCTAGTCTTCCAGAAAGACGCTTTCCGATTTCCGTCTGGATGTGTGGTCTTCCGGTCACAAATATTCGAGTCTCTGGAGACTTTCGGAGGATTTGTTTTAGCGAATCAAGAACCTTGACCCGGTATCCTGCCACACATTCATCTAGGGCGTCGATGCAGATGAATGTTCGCTTTTCGGAAGAGGTAGTCTGTAGCATCTTCACAATATCGGCAAGCAGTGGTCCCCGTCCGCCAATGACCTTTTTCTGGTCTTCGTAGGCCTGTGCTATTTCCCCCCGTACATCCTCCAGCCAGCCCACTCGCAACCTGCTTGAGCAGGGCACCCAACATGTTCGTCGGCGATTGCTCCTTGTGGGCAGCGAAGTCAAAATAGAAACACGCAACGGCGGTATTCTGTCCTTTGGCCTGGTCGCACAACCTGTCTGTCACTAGTGAGCTAATACCATAGCCCGTCAGCATTTATCCCTTCTCTTCCATCCTTCGACCTTTCGTCCTTGTTACCTAATAAATGTCTTGCCGACTCCCGGATCTCCATAGCAAAATAGAACTGTGTTATTGGATTCACCGCCGTCACTACCGGCGCACCAGCTCCTAAATTCTTCCGTCTGTAAGAGCCATTCCCCCACATCCTCGACACGGCGGTCTCGGATGTCCTGGTGCCGTAATCTGGGATCCAGTGGGGATAGCCAGGCTAAGATATTGGATCGGTCATCGGCAATAGTAAAGTTGTTCGACACGTTAACTGTCGCCGTCGTCGTTATCGTGTTCAAAGAGTTGATATTATTACAGAAAGACTGGGACATTTTCGATTTTTTTGCAGATTTGGGTATTGTAGACGGGTGGTGGGTGATGGTGTTAGTCGAGCGTTGGAATTCTCTGGAGGAAGCGGGGTCTCTTGTGAAACCTCACTGGTGCCTCAGGACTTCCTAACCAGCCTCCCAAATGCATCGGTAACAGGATATGCCACATCTTTTTAAGTGCGCAAATCCTGTCCCTTGGGGAATGAACGAACACCTTTAAGGGTCTACCGTGGAATCAGCTAGTATAGTATATTCGCAAGAACACCCACTCTTCTGAAGGGACCAGTCGAAAAACTTACGCATCACCTAACTTAATACATCACAGCATAGATCTTCATGATGCTGGTGCAGCCCGGGAAGCTCGTCCACCTTGTATCGGGTTCCATGAAGATTTGCTCCGTGCTTTTTGATATCCATCAAGACCGCTTGATAGTACTCGGAAAGTACGGTGTCAGAATCGGTTGATACACTGTCTGATGGCTGAGGAGTAAATTCTTGAAAACCAAATATCGTTAGCCGGCTAACCGAAGTAGTAATCCAAAGTGCCGTTGAATACTATAATGAATGGCCTTCTATCAGAGCCTCAGATAATTCATCATCCAAGATTTGCCACTAGAACAATTCCCCGAGGCAGTGGGGTAAATCACCGGTAATCAGCCGGGAAGAAATTTCCATACGGAAAACACTATATACTTTACCACAGAACATAACATGAACAGAAGCGTGATAAGCACACTACTCGAGTACTCGTACGTGCAAAAAAAAAAAACTTTAACCTTCTTTAGCTTATTCTCTCACACTGCGGTACTGTACTTGAGTACTGCATGCGCTTGGGCGCTGTTGTCACCAAACAGGTAACTCAATTATTACAACCTTTGCTAGGCCGTTTCATAACCCCCCGAGAATAGGAAGAGAGGGCCGCCAAGAGGAAGTACTGTACTCGAGTACATCGTCAGGGTAACGCCCGACGGTACTCAACTCTCGAATAGGGAAACTACACATCATACTATTAGGATTACCCCATCACCCCCCTAGACACTCTTACTAGCTATTAGTGACCTTTTCAGAATTCACATTTCTTCAGTTTTGGGTGGTGTATTTAATTTTTCCTCTGGCCGCTTTTTGGTCTCAAAAAATGTTGGTTTGTCGTGAGCGGAATTATAGGACGGGACTCGCTCGTCTTTGCCAAGAATGCCTCAAGCAGCCTGTATTTTACGGGAGCTCTCACCCAATATCGGGTTTGGAGGTACTGTACGTACTGTACCGCATTCTTGGCAAAGGCGGGCGGGTATGATACAGTCCTGGAGAGAAATGTTGAGATAGAATGCAACAAGCTTATATGCTGGTAAACCAACCATGCGGCAGCAACAGCCGTTACCGATTTTATCTCTGATGAGTATGATACCCAAATTGTAGAGATATATAAAGCAGCGAAAGAGGGTCGGAGGATTCAATAATGTATATTTATTGACCGAAATTCTACATTTGTAGTGGAATAGTGAGCCCAAGGAACTCCTGTCCCCACGAGCTCAGCACCTTGATTTGTATATTGTTACCGGTAATAGACCCCAAAGAGAGAAGCCGGGAATTGGATTTTAGAGAGCTTAATAGGATGGCCAAATCTTGGCGGTATGCAATAGCGGTCGTGTTCACAACCTCAACTAGCTATTTCGAGTAACCCTCGCTGCCGGAAAGCAAGTGTAGCCAGATTCAGCTGCGCACGAGGTTAAAAACTATTCTTGCAGGAGCGCCCGGACCGGGCAGGGCGGGTGAATTAATCTAGAGTGGGGTAGGAGCAGATGCGGCGTCAAGATCAGGCGAAATGTTATCGATAGCGAGCTGCTGATATTGTAGCATGAAGGGCCAGGTTGTGCGGGGTTTGCTGAACCGCACTATTTCCTGCGCATCATTTCGCCCTCTCGGGAGAAGAGTAGTCTTCAGGCTCCCCAACCCTTCTGGTTATTCATCCCCGGTCGAAAATTATCAATACGAGTATCAAAGAAGTTGAAAGAACACATTCGGTTCCCGCATCGGCGAAACGCAACGTCTTGCGATTCAACAATCGATCAATCGGTAAGATGGGCAATTGGCTATCAAGCAATTCTTCGGAGGGCCAACCCTCAACGCAAAGGTAGGTGCTTGGGGTGTCGCTGGTGTTTATTTGCGCTCCCACCCACTAATACTGGTTCTTGTTTTGTCGGCGAACAGTAGTATTGTCGCCGGCGACTTTAGCGGCACTAGCGGTTCTGGAAATCAAATCCACTCCGGTAACGTCATCAACAATTACTATGGCAGCACGAGCTCGTCCGAGGAAGAGGCCAAAATTTTGCGATGCTTATACAAGTCAGCGTACGAGTCGCACCGACGTCGGGTTCGCGAGCCAGTCGAGGGAACGTGCACCTGGGTTACGGAACATCCAAAGTATAGAGAGTGGATGGGGAAAAAGTCGGCGGGTCTCCTTTGGCTATCGGCGGACCCGGGTTGCGGAAAATCGGTCACGGCTTCATTCCTCGTGGGCCATCTGAAGGAAGTCCGAACTGGTGCGGTAGTTTGCTACTTTTTTTTTAAGGACGACAGCGAAGAACAAAAGAGCGCGACATTGGCACTTTGCGCCATACTTCATCAGCTTCTCTCGCAGAGAATCTCGCTCTGTAGATATGCCGAAGGAGCGTTAAAGGGCAAAGGCGAGAGGTTTACGGAGGAGGTGGATACATTGTGGGATATTTTGGTCAAAGCGGTGGCTGACCGGGAGTGTGGCGAAGTAATTTGTGTGGTGGACGCCCTGGACGAGTGCGAGAATGTGACTTTGGCTCCGCTTATCCATCACGTGAACCGCCTTCCGGGACCACAAACGTCTAATACACCTTTGAAATTCCTTGTTACGAGCCGCCCATACCATAACATCGAGAAAGAACTTGGCTCGCGGGCAACGACAATCCGGCTCAGAGGGGAGGACGAAGTTGGCGCCATTACCACTGATGTTACCCGTGTTATAGATAATGGGATAATGGAGCTCGAGTTAATCTGGGAGAACCCGGGAGGACTGGAGTACTTGCGCGATCTCCTCCTGTTGTCCGCCGACCGGACATTCCTCTGGGTTGCCCTTGTTCTCGAGATTTTGAAAGATACTGATGTTGGCTCGGCTGAGGAGTTTGCCGGCATCATCTCGACTACTCCGCATGATCTAGCAGAGTTTTATACCAAGGTTCTCGATAAAAGCTCGGACCCTTGTAAGGCCCGGCAAATCCTACATATAGTGGTAGCAGCCGCAAGGCCCCTTACAGTTGCGGAAATGAACGTTGCGTTCGTGATCACGAGGGATCACATGTCAGTGAAAGACCTCTCAGGACATCTCTACCATGCGTTTGAAAAAACAATGAAAAATTTATGCGGGCTTTTTGTGCGGGTAATCGATTCGAAGATCTATCTCGTTCACCAAACCGCAAGGGAGTTCCTGATCAAAGGATCTTTGCCTGGCCAGGGAAATTGGCAATATACATTTTGTCATAAGGATTCGAACTCTATAGCTGCTGAAATTTGCATTTCCTATCTTTCACTAGAGGAGTTTGCAGGGGCTCCATTAGCGGTAGACGGTTGGGGCAGAGTTTCAAAAGAGGCGGTTGATGAATATGTCCAGAAATACATCTTTCTCGATTACGCGGCTCGACACTGGGCAGATCACTTTCGAGATTCGATGGACCAAGGGATGGACCTACTCGAGTCCACACGGATGATTTGTGATGCTGGACCTAGCTGCTGTCGGACATGGTTTCAGTTGTACTGGTTCAAGACCCGGCGTTGGGATGCCTTCCCTAAAGATTTCACACATTTGATGATCGCGTCATTACTTGGGCAGGGGCCCGTAGTTGATCGGCTATTGGAGGGGGCCGGAGATATCGATACTCGATCTGAAATATATGGCACCGCGTTGAACATAGCAGCTGTACGGGGGGACGAAGGAATGACCAAGAAGCTACTACAGAAGGGCGTCAAAGCGTATATTTTTGGAACGGAGTATAATATCTTGCAGGTCAAGAGACCTCTTGGTTTGAGGTGACTGGCGCATAACTAACTATAAATTATGATTGTTTTATAGACGGTATGTGAATTTGCAACAGTTAGAGGGAGATGGAGCTGATCCAGAACTTATTTTGCGCTACAGAAGGTAAGTAGAAGCTCTAAATCATGTCTCATGTGCGTTATCGTATTGCTGAGACTGGAGTCTCGGGGGCGATAGAAAGTAGGCGAACTTCATTAGTATTTTCGGGCAATAAACAAGGCCGACTCTGGATTGATCCATGAGCGTAGAGCGTAAGTCAGAATTTCCGATACCAATAGATTAGAGAATAAGGTTTGCTGATTTACGCGGAGATACAGGAGGTGAGGGGCTCCACAAACAGCTCAGATAGCAAAGGTGACAACTAATCGCGACACTGGGGTGCTATAGGTTGTACGTATCTGGGTGAAGTGAATAGAAGCTACGCAATTGCTAACATCTGGCACGCCGAGGGTTGCAGGAGGTAAGTAAATAGGACCAACCACGGTTCTGGGACGGGGCAATTGCTAACCTCTGGCTCACTGAGTGTTGCAGTATGTAAGTGAATAGGATCAATCACGGTTCCAAGACGAGGCCATTGCTGACCTCTAACTCACTAAGTGTTATAGAAGGTAAGTGAACAGGGGCGATCACGGTTCCGGGACGAGGCAGTTGCTGACCTATGGCTCGCTGGGGGTTGTAGATGGTAAGCGAACAGGATCAACCACGGTTCCGGGGCGAGGCAATTGCTGACCTCTGGCTCACTGAGTATTGAAGTTGGTAAGTGAACAGGACTAATCACGGGTCTGGGACGAGTCAACTGGCTCACCGAGTGTTGTAGCGGGTAAGTGAAAATGATAAATCACGGTTCCGGGACAAGGAAATTGCTGACCTCTGGCTCACGGAGGGTTGTAGTCTGTAAGTGAACGGGATAAATCACGGTTCCGGGACGAGGCAATTGCTGACCCCTGACTCACTGGCTATTGTAGAAGGTAAGTGAACAGGATCAACCACGGTCCAGGGGCGAGGCAATTGCTGACCTCTGGCTCACTGAGTATTGTAGGAGGTAAGTGAACAGGATAAACCACGGCTCCAGGACGAGGCAATTGCTGACCTCTGGCTCACTGAGTGTTGTAGCTAGTAAGTGAGCAGGATCAATCGCGGTTCCGGGACGAGGCAGTTGCAGATCTCTGACTCACTGAGTGTTGTAGTTTGTAAGTGAGCAGGATCAGCCACGGTTCTAGGACGAGGCAATTGCTGACATCTGGCTCACTGAGTGTTGTAGGGGGTAAGAGAGCAGGATCAGCCACGGTTCTAGGACGAGGCAATTGCTGACATCTGGCTCACTGAGTGTTGTAGGGGGTAAGAGAGCAGGATTGGTCACGGTTCCGGGACGAGGTAATTGCTGACCCCTGGCTCACTGAGGGTTCTAGTTGGTAAGCGAACAGGATAAATCACGGTTCCGGAACGAGGCAGTTGCTGACCCCTGGCTCACCGAGTGTTGTAGTATGTAAGTGAACAAGACTAATCACGGTTCTGGGACGAGGCAACTTCTGACCCCTGGCTCACTGAGCGTTGTAGTCTGTGAGTGAACAGGATCAACCATGGCTCCGGGACGAGGCAGTTGCTGACCTCTGGCTCACTGAATATTGTAGGAGGTAAGTGAGCAGGATCAATCACGGTTCCGGGACGAGGTAATTGCTGACATCTGGCTCACCGAGTGTTGTAGTTGGTAAGTGAATAGGATCAATCTCGGTTCCGGGACGAGGCAATTGCTGACCTCCGGCTCACCGAGTGTTGTAGGAGGTAAGTGAACAGGATCAATCACAATTCCAGGACGAGGCAATTGCTGACCTCTGGCTCACTGAGTGTTGTAGCGGGTAAGAGAACAGGACCAGCCACGGTTCTGGGATGAGGCAATTGCCGACCCTTGGCTCACTGGGGGTTGTAGGGGGTAAGTGAACAGGATAAATCATGGTTCCGGGACGAGGCAATTGCTGACTTCTGGCTCACCGAGTGTTGTAGTTGGTAAGTAAACAGAATCAACCACTGCTCTGGGACGAGGTAGTTGCTGACCTCTAGCTCACTGAGTGTTGTAGTTGGTATGTGAACAGGATCAATCACGGTTCCGGGGCGAGGTAATTGCTGACCCTTAGCCCACTTACTGAGTGTTGTAGGAGGTAAGTGAACAGGGCCAACCGCTGTTCCGGGACTAGGTAATTGCTGACCCTTGGCTCACTGAGTGTTATAGCTGGTAAGTGAACAGGATTAATCGCTGTTCCGGGATGAGGGAGTTGCTGACCTCTGGCTCACTGAGTGTTGAAGGAAGTGAGCAGGGTCAATCTCGGTTCCGGGACGAGGCAATTGCTGACCTCTGGCTCACTGAGCGTTGTAGTCTGTGAGTGAACAGGATCAACCACAGCTCCGGGACGACGTAATCGCTGACCTCTGGCTCACCGAGTGTTGTAGGAGGTAAGTGAACATGACCAATCACGGTTCCGGGACGAGGCAATTGCTGACCCTTGATTCACCGAGTATTGTAGTCTGTAAGTGAACAGGATCAACCGCGGTTCCGGGACGAGGCAATTGCTAACCCCTGGCTCACCGAGTGTTGTAGTTTGTAAGTGAACAGGATTAATAGTGATAGACACCATCATGATTGATCATGAAATTTTGGTTTGCTCGAGCACATTTATGATCGGGCACAGACTTAAATCTTTTGATCCATCATGACGGCGCCCATCACCAAGGATCAGTCACAGTTCCGGGACGGGGCGGTTGCTGACCCTTGGCTCACTGAGTATTGTAGCGGGTACGTGAACAGTATCAATCACAGTTCCAGGACGAGGTAATTGCTGACCTCTGGCTCACTGAGTGTTGTAGGAGGTAAGTGAACAGGACCAACCGCGGTTCCGGGACGAGGCAATTGCTGACATCTGGCTCACTGATTGTTGTAGGGGGTAAGTGAAAAGGATAAATCATCGTTCCGAGATGAGGCAATTGCTGGCCCCTGACTCACCGAGTATTTGTAGTCTGTAAGTAAACAGGATCAACCGTGTTTCCGGGACGAGGCAATTGCTGACCTCTGGCTCACTGAATGTTGTAGGTGGTAAGTGAACAGGGCCAATCAAAGCTCCGGGACGAGGCAATTGCTGACCTCTGGCTCACTGAGTGTTGTAGGTGGTAAGTGAACAGGGCCAATCAAAGCTCCGGGACGAGGCAATTGCTGACCCTTGACTCACTGTGTGTTGTAGTTTGTAAGTGAACAGGATTAATCGCGGTTCCGCGACGAGGCAATTTCTGACCTCCGGCTCACCGAGTGTTTTAGGCGGTAAGTGAGCAGGATCAATCTCGGTTCCGAGACGAGGCAATTGCTGACCTCTGACTCACTGTGTGTTGTAGTTTGTAAGTGGACCGAGTCAACCACGGTTCTGGGACGATCCAATTACTGACATCTGGGTCGCCGAGCGTTGTAGGAGGTAAGTGAACAAGATCAATTTCGGTTCCGGGACGAGGCAATTGCTGGCCTCTGGCTCACTGCGTATTGTAGGAGGTAAGCGAACAGGATCAGTCACGGTCCCTGGACGCGGCAATTACTGAACTCTGGCTCACTGAGTATTGTAGCTAGTGAGTGAACAGGATCAACCACAATTCCGGGCTGAAGAAATTGCTGACACTTGGCTTCTCCCCTTCCTCAGGCTGTAAGCGGGCCCGCACCCCCCCGCCGCCCGCTGCTTCTGCTTTACTAACATACCCCTCCCGCTATTGCAGGTCGTATGTAACCGACAACTATTAAAGCTCCCGTTTCTGCTGCTGACTCTAAACCCACTTCACTTCCGCTTTTTATAACAGCCGGTTAGTACCGCGAATCTGCATATCGTCCCCTCTTCAGAACACTAACCAATGCCCTCTTTCCCGTCTTAGTTTGTATACAATGCTCTCTCCTCTTTCCTACTAGTTCTCACTAATACTTACTCGGCATGCTTTTGCAGCTAGTTAGTGAATTTCTCCCTCTTCAATTTCCCCCACTAACGCACAGCGCGCCTCACAACTATTTGGGCGATCCAGATAGTGAGTAGCATGATTCCACTGTCACTAACGATATCTTATAAGATATCGATTAACCTTTCTTTTAGCCTGTGAGCCGTTGCAGCCTATCACCCCCACCTCCGTTGCAGACGATTATTAACCTTCCTGTAGTTTTGCATCCCGGACACACCAGATCCGGACGCCTCCCGCGGCTAGGGCCCGACCACCTCGTACTGAAGCGCTGGCCTAGAGTGTGGTGAGTACTCCGTCTCGGGGGGGTTGCGACTACTCCAAATGTATTACTAACCTTGTAATAAACCAAGAATCTACGATGGATTATTCGCTGGAGGCTCATAGTTCCTTAACACATTTACTAGTTCGCTGGCACGCGGCATCTTTACACACTCTATGCTCCGCTCCTTATCGGGGATTTTTTCAGTAAGGGGTATGCTTTGTATCAAGGTGAATGGATTTCAGGAACTGGCCGTCGGTTGTTCGCGGTGGTTCTGGCCTATCATATCTATCTATTTCTCTCTATGCGCTTGCTAAAACCGGATGTGTGAATTGCGCCCAAAGCTGTTAAACCCATACCGTGTGGCAACGCCCACAACAGCACACAATCCTCTACCGGAACCTTGTGACTTGCCGGCAAGGGTCCAACTTTGCTCGAATAGTGTAGCATGAAACCTAGCGAAAACAAATGCTTACTCTCTGGGCCGCATACAGGATTCGCGGTATTATCCTGTGCTTCTATTCCGCATACTCGTGGGGAGGCGCGTTGATGTTTCAGTACGATGTGGTTGTCGCTCGGTAGTAGTGCTCTAACTAGTAATAACGACTTTTTAGCCGGTCTCGTACAATATTATGGTTTCTAGAATCATCCGATGATCTGATAACCCATCCAATTGGATATCTTCGTATCCTAGCGCTAACCACGAGGAATGACTATATCCCCAGAGCACTAGGCGGTACCGAAGTGTCCGTAGAATTTGTGAGCGGTGCCCCGCGTGCTCTGGCCGCCGTTATCGCTATCATTCTTCCTTTAGTTCCAACTATCGCTTTTGTTTCTTCGCTCGGGCAAAGGCTTTGGTGATGCGCTTTGGGTTAGATTCTCTGACTTGGTTGAAAATACAAAACAACGCCTCCAGCAGTGTTCCCAATGCTTTGGCGACATCATCAGGCCCAGTGCGGGGACTGCGGTATTTCGTGACTGTAGGTCGACCCGTATCTTTTCCGATGAGCGGACAAACAAGCGGAGCGAACGAGCCCGGTGGGGATATCGATGCTTAAATTTGCTAATATTCTTTTTGCTCAGGAATAAATTTTGGGCTGTTCCCGCTGCCTCAAATAAGGACAACCTTGGGCTCATTCCATAGCCCGAGGAAAGTGGTGATGACTTTATCTCGGACCCTGTAGGCTCGTTACATGTTCATATGTGTTGTATGCTCGCCGCGGAATTGGAGCTGAACGCGCTCATAGAGTAATGATCGGTGGGCGAGTAAATGTGCCGGATTGGGTATGCGCTGAGACAAATTAGTAATCATTAATTCTATTAACGGACCCAATCTAACTCAAGACCAGAGGGAGCTCGACCCCACGAACCATAGGCCGGGCCAGCCGAACGGACACGTTAGGACTACAGTAAAACAATCGAAGGGAGATACACGGGGGTTTAACGGAATTAGGTGCAGGACAGGAAATCCGACCCCATTCTCATTTAGGATATGTTCTACTCTGGCAACACTCTTATTTACCCTCATTGCTTCGGCAATTGCTGCTGCTTACATAGACTCCTGAATTGATTCCCGGTCATGCCCAACGCTTTTGGGTTTTGACGATTGCTCCTCGTGGATGAAACTAACGCATGTTAAGCGAATCACTGAATTTTTGGTGGGATAGGACATCAGGTACTTTTGTGAACCTCGCATACATTGCCGGTATTAGTTCAGCGGAGGAATAGATGTTTTGTGTTTATACCGCCTCTTCTTCCCAGATCAAAGATTTACCCTACGCCATTTATTATAACTCTCTCTATTTGGAGATACTAGTGGTCCCATACCACCGATGATAGTAAGAGTTTTTCTTTTCTCCCTCTCCAGCCTTGCGTAGGATACGCATTTGGTGATAAAAGAATTCAATCCAATTTGTGTATCTGTGTGTGATCGGAGTTTAGAGTATCATCCCAGCCTGAACCCATCTTTGTACATTAGTAAACCTAGGAGTGGGCTCGAGCTCTGTGGGATCAATTTTGGACTTGACAGAACGCTACCCGTATAAGTGCCTGAGGAAAAGCTCATATGGCCGTGGCTAACCAATTAGGTAGCTTGAGAACTGAATATTTACAAGCAAAAGAGGGCGGGATCTTCGGAGTTCCAGTAGCCGGGAGTGGAAAGATTGGTGGTGGATCTATTATCATAATACATTGAGCTTTTGGAAAGTTCTGAAATGAGTGATAGCTTGGGATGACAAAGTCTATAAGACTCTGATACATGTAAGCTTCCGGTATCCTGCTACCGGTCACGAATAGGCGTTTTCCGTTTCTTAGGTCAGGGCTTATATTCTTATACCAGTAGAAGGTTTAGGCACAAGATTGAGTACTCAAGTAGAGATTTAGAGCATGAGCAATCGCCAACTGCCGATGTATGACATGTTTGCATTGGGTTTGAGCCCTAGACCTGCTACAATCTTGAGGAGAGGAATCCCACTGCGCGTGCTCTTCCGGGTCCTCGTATATGAGATGGGGGGTTCCTATTGCTTACGGGAATGTTTCCTGGGTATAAAATTAAATATATATTAAGAGGTATGGATAGACGTGGGTAGATATACTGGTTTGCAGGTTTCGATGAATTATGCACAACTCTAGCTTTTTCTACGGTATATCCGGTTACACCACTCCGGTCGGCTTTATTTGATTATTGGATAGCAGTCGCCTCACCCACGCTTTAGCCCTAAACGGGAGGGAAGACGGGGGGAACACCACCCAGAGATTCATGTCACCTTACAGTATGTCCAAAAGCTGCTATTACGCTTCCTTGCTTGCTGGGAGCTGACCCCCACAGCCCATTAAAGGCAAGGGGCCTAGAAGAGCAGGCGGAAATCAAGGAAGGAGGAAACGAAATTTCACATATGATATAAAACACCTAAATAAACATTAAACCAAGAGACTATTAAGCACTGCAGTGAGCTAAGGCCTACTGGAGCAAGCGCGCATGCACGAAGTCTCGAGTGGGGTCTCGTTAGTCTATATGTGCTGCATCATATGATACAACTAAATGCCAAGCGAAACTGTCTAAAAGATCTTTCCGCATCAGTTACACCCATTCCTCCCCAACTTTTTATGTTTTCCAGTGGCAAAGCATACCCGAAAAGCAGAGTAGAATGGGCAGAAGAAAAGAGAAAATAAAAAGACAAACAACAGAGTCAATAAATATCTCTGACTTTGTGGAAAACGCAAATGAAAGTTTCCTATAGACCTCCAAATTATCCGGAATGGTGAACTAGCTCCCCCGACATAGTAAGGAGCCGCACTGAAATACAAGTACCGTAACACTTCTTAGCATTTCCCCTCATGGCGCATGGTACGGGGAGATAGGAGCTTACACGCCGGAGGAGTCCCTCTCCCCGAGGGCAAGACTTTATCTTCTCGGTCATGACAGCACAGCAACTAAGGTGGCCAGCATGGGGTTGGAAACATGATTTTAGAAGGCACCCCCAAGCAATCCAAAAGAAATGTGATGGACATACCCTTGAATGGGTCTTTAAGGGAACTTTGGCTCTGGTCTCAGGAGGGTTCCGTCCTATATTTACAGAATTCGGCCACTCATGGGCGGAATTCCCTCAAAGGTCCACTCAAGGCTTAGCAGAGACCAAAGAACCTCGGGGAAATTGGTAGAATTGTACTTCCCCTAAGATTCCCCCCAACTTGACGTTACGACTCCACCACCGATTCATGAATTCTCACTCGAATAAGGAAACATAAGGTTTCGTGAAATATCGTATCTGATTCTGGCCTTGATCCGGATGGAATGCAACATAACTCTAGCGTTCATACTTTGTTCGGTTACCAATTTCCCATATAACCCCCAACTTTTGCCCCTAGCCCTGACCTTCGCTATCAGTTTCTCGACCCCCCTGCTTCCGGTTTTGGATATCAGTCTTCAGGTACATTCGGTTCGTTTGGCGATGCCCCCCCCGAATATCTCCATGGTAGAGTAATGAAAAGGCCCATCAAGAGTGATGCATTCCTTCAGTCTATACAGTACTGCCCTTGGAGAAACTAAAAGTATGCCCGAGTTATTTAATAAGGCCACTGCCATTTTCCTGTAACCCGACATTGCGTTTCCGGCCATCCGAGCCCGGGAGTTTCTTTCCGCGTGCACCCCCGCGATACCACACAACGGTAATTTACCTACTGCCCAAGTCCGGAGATTATGTCTCTCCCCGAATATTACTTTATTTCTTTAGCAAGGTGGAGGGCTTACTCCATCACGCAGGAGAAATAGTGATTCCGCCAGCTTACCAGTTGGTAAACGCCATTTTACCAAAAACTCCCGGTGATCTGCGCTGGGCAAATACGCTATATTTTGCTGGGATATCAAGTTCACACTTGAGCATCACGGCGCTTTGTGAACACCCACTGCTGCTCCGAGAATGGTAGACGGGGTTACTTACTCGTTTTCTAGTGGCTAGGTGAGGTAGGTCTTGGCAAAGCGGTGCTTGCTGTATGATATTCTACATACCACAGACAGACACGCCGAGAACGAGGGCCGATACGATTGGTAGAAAAAAACATAGGGAGCGCCAAAAGCTTGCGCTAGGGTGATAACACTCGCGCCTATCCAGCGTATCATACGGCCAAACGCGCGCAGGAGTTGAGATGGGAAAAATAATTCGATATTATACCCAATGGCTAAAAGTCTGGGCGCATAGCTCCAGCCCAGCCATGTACGATTGAATTCCAGAAGGTCTAATATGGGCTATGTGTTGTGCTCCTTTCATCGTCCTGCTCTATCCCCTACTGCCTGTCAATGATGGCGCATAATGCGCGTATTATATCCCGGAAGGCCGGGCGGTACGGGCGGAAGAATGGGAAAATTAGAAGAGCGAAAACAGAGTCTGACTTGAATGAAGACGAAAAGGAAAGCTTCCGGCAAGTTTTCCACATTACCTATCGTTATGTGCTATAATTAGGCTACAGGCGCAAGACCAACTACGGACGGGGCAGATTGTCTCCAACTCCTGTGAGACCTCAAGAAGCCCGTGCTAGTGCGTTTGCACTGCCTTGGTAAGTCTCTGGATTCCACAAGTTGCGGGAGGGACATGAGGCGAGGAGTGATTTTGTCTGCCATGTTTATCGGATATAACGCTCAGAGGAACAATTCCTGCAGTAACTCAGATACATAAGCCCAAGCGCGAGACGCCGCGGAACAAATAACTCCTACTTCCGCTACTGGAATCGCAAAAAACAGCATCGCCATATGATAACATAACGCTCGACGTCCAATATCAGAACCAAGAACCGAGTGAGACACCATGCACCAAGCCACATCCCAGGAACCACCTGCTCAAATACATCACAGAAACCAAATCGGTCAAGAAGAAAAGAGCAGATGCCGTCATCGTAAGAGGAAAAAAGCAAAGACATACTGCAGAACACCCCCAAGTCAAAATATTTTTTACCCAACCCAATAAAACCTCCTGGCACTATTCCTTACAAACCCAACCTCACCAAGACACCTCTCAAAGAAAGCCTTTGTAACCTCGTCCATATACACAATCCCCCACCCATCCTTCACACCCACCTCCTCCCCTGCCGCTGCCTCCTGCGGGACAAGCTTCTCCAAACTACGGACGAGATCCTGGGAGCCCGAGGCGCTAACCTTGTCAGGACTACTACCGGGACCGTGACGTTTGCTGCTACTCTTACTGCTCTTCTTCTTATGCACGACGGGGATTTCCTCGCCGAATCCAAAGTCGACGATTTCGTAGTCGTCGAGGATAGCAGAGTCGTAGCCGGACGTGCCCCAGAGTTCCAATTGGCTCCTGAAGGCGCGGTTCGGGTGCACGAGCGGACGCTTGGATTTGACGAAGGCGTGAGCGGGGGCGAGAGGGATGTTTTGTTCCTTCATGACTAAGAAATACGAATTAGTCCCCGTCGCTAGGGAAGGAAGGGGGGGGGGCCGGGGGTGGGGGTATACTGTAAGCAACAACAACGCCCCCGCTCCGGGACTTTCCCAAGTAACAGTGCACAAGGATATTATTCCCTTCCCCGCGTAGGGCCTCGGTCATAAAGTCTAGGCATATGTCGATGACGGAGAGGAGGTTCTGCGTCGGGACGTCGAGGATTGGAATGTGCCGATGGATCACGCCAGCTTCCTCGGGGACTTTTGGAAGGGAGTGGGTTAGGGATAAGACGTGCGTTATGCTATACGTTTTGAGGATAGCCAGCGATTCCGCGGCTACGAGACTGGAAACTCTTGCGTCAGTGGGGTTGGGACAATCACGGGTGGTGTTGGGTGGAGACGTGTTTTTTTTTTTGCTCGCGAGGGGTTGCAACAAGGCTTACTTTCCGAGGAATAGGCCCGGGAGGACCTCGTCCACGTCGTTGGGCATCGGATCCATGGTTGGGTGGTTTGGCTAGTCTATACTTGGGTTGTTATGACGGCAGTGAGGAGGTAAAAGCTGAGCACTAGAAGTACGAGTACGGTAACGGGGTTCAATGCGGCGTAGATAGAAAGCTAGGGGTACCGGCAGTTCAGGACGTGTCCGATGGTGTCGGCGGTGATGGCGAAAAGTGCTGGAAAGGAAGTCTATACTCATTCACTTCAACTTCAGCTCCGGTATGCTGGGGTTTATCCGACGGGGTCGATTAGGAACCTAGAAACGGGACTTACCGTGGATGCCTAAAATAGCTTCCGCAGAGCCTCAAACTCTCGACCCGGATTATCCTCCTTCCCTCTCGTCAAAGTTTAAGTAAGCCAAAAAGTAGAAGGCCAAAGGAAAAAACGATAGTATAAAAATCATTGGGAAATAAAATACCGGTATCCACGAAGTCGATTCCTTCTTTTCTTTTTTTCCCCCCGGTAGGATTCTACCCCGCGATATTGTGGCAGAAACCCATTTTACTCTGTCGCTATCGTCGATCCCCTGAAGATCTGGACTCCAGAACCGGTACCTACCGTATACGAGACCGTGTTTGGATTGGGAATGCGCATGCGAAAGGTCTTACCTGCGATACCTGTCTATCCGTCTATCCACGGCATCGCCCCTTACAGTTCTGTACTCGAGTACAATGTGTGCAGGCTTCCCGCAAATGCGTCCAAAACAGGCAGAATCGCTCCATTTCTGGCCGATTCCCAGACCCGAAAAGAGTACCCACTCATCCTTAATCCCTTTCTCCTAGGCGCCCCTACACACCCCGGGTGAACAAACACCAACACGAGATCACAGGTAGGAACAAATTAACCGGAACAGACAAGGATGTATTTGGCTGGTTAACCTCGAATAACTGTTCCATAACTTCTTTCCACACCCTGGTACAAGTAGAAGTCTGAAACCTTGGCAGTCATGTCCAAGGCAACCCAACTTCGACAGACTTAGGGCCCGTTTACCAAACGGTCACGTTCTGAAATTCGTAAAACTAGTGCAAAATTGTTTACCTAATCATCTACTGTCCCAAATTCTTGCCGCTAGAAGGCCAAAACATGATGTTGCCTCTGAGGTGTGTTTGAAAATCCCACCAGGCACTACTAGAGTAGACAGAACGCTACAATAAGTCAACACCATCCACTTTCCTGTACTCTAAGTATCGCTCCAACTGTCTAGCCCTCCTTAACAGTCGGCACCGTCTCGGGCTACTAGACGGCCGTCCATATGGTGATTCCTGTTGCGCACATCCCTACTAGCGCGCCAAGTCCCAGATCCCAGACGGTAGGCTTGGCAGTGGATTGTGGTAACACCCCGAGCTCTCAAGAGCCTGGATTTCGAGGTAACCATCTTCCACCCAACCATCCGAGTCTACTCACAACAATCATCAAACACTATGTTCCGACTCTCACGCCAAACAAAAATCCTCTCTCCTGCTCTCATCCATCGACGTATCTGGTTCAGGGGGTTCCACGATGGATTTATCCCCGACGGCACCGGAAACGATGGCACCAGAAACGATGGCACCAGAAACGATGGCCACGGTGGCCGGTCCGATATTTTCGTAAGTCTCTCTACCTCAAACTGATTATTTAAACTCCAGCTAACAAACTATGATATAGTGGGACCGAATCAATAGACTCGATGACAAAATAGATGGTTCTATCAAGGTACGGATTTCGTTTCCAAATACATAGTAATAATTAACCAAGACGATGATGGCAGGACCAAGGCACCTTCAAAGTCGATGTAATCAAATCCATCAGCGAACTTGGCAACGAGCTCAGGAAAGCAATCAACGATGGAAATGCCGGGGTCCACGAGGAGTTCGCCGGGGTCCACAAGGAGTTCGCCGAGCTTAAGTCTGACCAAAAACTAATGAAATGGCAACTCCACTTCCTGTTCTTCGGAACTTCGTCGGTAAGTTTCTCCTTCAGCTCCTGTATCTGGTTAATCTAATAGGTATAGTTGATCCTATGGACCATAAAGGATTACATCCAACTCCGCTTACCCGCCTTCTTCGCCAGCGAGGAAGGAACCCGCCCCCACGAGCAACCGGAGGCCTCCCAGAAGAAGCCGCAGAAGTGACTCGGAGCCCCCCCCCAACCATGTTTTTCTGGCTGTTTCTGGGTTTCTTCTTCCTTTCTTTTTCCTAATGTATATACAGGCCCGTTGATAGAAAGGGAATGGAGTTTTAGAGGGTAAACAAAAAAAGAAGTTGCGGTACCGTACTGTACTTGCCAAAATCAAAAGTCCGTCTTGACCTTTACCGGTTCAGTGATGCAAGGATGATAAATTAGATTGAATCCACCTCCACCATGGCTCGCCTGAGAATTGTGCTTACAAGTCACTGGCATGTAGAACCTGAACACAGGGATTAAAAGTTTATATACCAAATCGTCTGTGCGGGTGTTGCCTGTGCGGGTCTGATAACAAATACTAAATTCAGACTCAAATGTTCAGGTTCTTCATACTGGTAACCTGTACTTCTCATAAACTCTCAGCACGATATTACTGGAGACGCTGGTTTATAGGGATATTTAATTTATGAGTGATAAATACCGACAGAACTCCCCCACTGTGACGGCTTCCAGAAGAGACTAATTGCTGGATACTGGGAAAGTTTTGCTCGGTCCTGGACATGTCCATAAAGATCGCTGGCGGAAAACATAACCCCCATCTCCATAGGATAGACAGAAATAGTTTTCTCTGATTTTTTTTTTTTTTTTTTTTTTAACTGACACTACCCGAGGACATAACGATCAATAACGTTAGGTTTTTTGAGCCAAAATGTTTGCCGGGTGTAGGGACCTTTCAGGATAGAGGCTTACGAAATAACAATCCGGTAAATATTGCGCTTTCAGAGCTGCCTGTTGTATGGGGAAGAAGTAAACTGGATGT
Source organism: Tuber umbilicatum (assembly GCA_003313605.1). Classification (NCBI taxonomy): domain Eukaryota; kingdom Fungi; phylum Ascomycota; class Pezizomycetes; order Pezizales; family Tuberaceae; genus Tuber; species Tuber umbilicatum. The sequence goes on along the minus strand of QLOI01000676.1, from coordinate 14,713 downwards.
GGTATTATCAATGGGCACCGGGTCAGCAGCAGCTGCTGGTGTGCCGGCTGGTGCCGCCGATGTTGGCCCAAGGGGATTGTTGAAAGATGGATCATTTCTATCCTCCTTGGATGGTCAGGAAGCTTGGCGTCAGCTGTGGAACAGACTGCCAAACGAGGAGAAGAGTAAATACTTTTGCTTTAACGTTTCGTTTGATGGGAGCGAGCCAAACATTGATGAAGTTGAAAGAATGCAGGAGTTGACCGAGTTAGCCAAAACACAGATTTCCCAGGGAGCGAAAACGGAGATAGCAGAGTCCCTTCTAGCTAAGCAGTTTTATTTTGACCTTGATGGATTGCCCATTTATTACAAAGGACAATATTTATGCAGTGGTCAGATTATATGCCGATTGACCGGAGCTCAAGGTTCAGTTTTTCTTGCGCGCCTTTCCCAGAATATGTCGTATTTTCGGTTGGGCGAAAAACAAATAACAGGTGTAGTGCGTCCAACAGGCAAGGCTGTATTTCGAGAGAAGGTTCCATTTGCAGTCAAAGATATGGAAGCAGAAATCTCAATCACCTTGGAAAGTGAGCTGACTAAGCTATGAACAAGCAGCGGATTCCCGGTGTCTATGGCATCGCTGGTTCATGCATAGTGCCTAGATTCTGTTTTTAGGACCCCCAATCATCTCAAACGAAGAACCTCCATAGGGGCTTTTTCACAATGAGTAGGATTGGAATCCAAGATTATTTGATTTAATCTAACTATTGTGATAGGCTAAGAAGACAAAGATTTCTTAGGTGCTATCATGTGTATTTTAGATAGAATTCTGTCACTAGTACAATATATTAGGAAATTGATCCAAATTCCACCCGACTATCCAACAGTTTCTTCTGACCAATCCTTTTCCTGAGGGTTTCCTCATGCCCTAATTTTGCCTAAATCATTTCTAATGGTGAGAGCTGGCTTTCACTTCCACTTCCTGGCTTGCTATCGTCCAATGATGTCAGTACTTTGTATGTACTTAAGCTAGAAATGTGTAGACTACAAGGTATCCTATTTATCTTCTATCTGGGCTCCTAGCAAGGGAGCAGTTTGAGTGTTAAATCACAACAATTCTATATTAACACTCCTATGACTGAGCATTAACCAACTCATGCCCAGACAAGAGAAGCATGAAGATGGCTAAGCCCCACGTCTGTCAAAGCAAGCAAGTGGTGAATAGGGCACTGCCTTTTTTATAGGAAAAGGGATAGCTGAAACAAGGATTCTGTAGGGGGCATTTCTTTAACGTGTACTGGGCAAAACAGAAGTGAGAGCTATATACAGTCGCACCTCGCTAGCCCAGAACGCTCTGAACTGAAAACAAGCAAGTTTTAGGTTCGTATGATATGTAGAGGCATACCCCCCATAGAAAGTTGATCTGCTAAACCGGATCCTACCAGAACTAAACTAAGCCAAGAGGGAAAGGGTGTGGTCAAAGAAAACTAGTAGCAAAGAAAGGAAAGGAAAGAGAATACTCGGAAAGGGCAGGGGGATTCTAGTATATATATCTGGACTTCGTTGACAGAAGATCGAGTTTCTGAGCTGGAAGTCGTCTATGTTCCGTTCGTTCAATTTCAATAATGCCTATAACAAAGTCAACGAAAAGGCTGACTTAACAGCTTTGCAAAAGTACGAACTGTGCTACCTTTGGGTACAGCATCCTCAAATGAAGCTGGCTGGCATTGCCCTTCTTGCCCTCTCAAGAGAATGGTGATAAACGTGCTTTATTTTTTCTCCGCATTTTCTGTGATATCCATAATATCATACCCCGCTGTTCCGGACTCCCTGTTGTCCCGGATGAAATCTGTGAAATTTGACCATCCGGGATAGCGAGGTGCAACTGTTAGTAAAGAGGGCCCTATCAGGGTTCTGAACCCCATCCGGCTCTAGTCCCGCCAGGATTACTATCATCTCGGCGGGGCCTTAGTCCCCACCCGGCTCTAATTCCCACCGGGACCTCCAGCTCTAGGCCCATCAGGACTCTGATCCCTACCGGGACCCCCAACTCTAAGCCTACCAGGACCCTGGTCCCCATACGGCTCTACTTCCCGCCAGGATCCTCTCAGTCCCAAACCAGCGCTGGTCCCCACCAGGATTTCCAGTTAATTCGAACTCTTAATGTAGCCGAAAAGACACCACCTTCCCCACAGCGTGAGCAAGGAAGCTTCAGTGAGGAGTAGGGGGCTGAGTGAAAATAGAAGCTTCGGATAGAATAGGAGTTTTAGTTAATATAGAGGTTTGGTGGATACAGAAGTTTGGCGAATTTAGAAGTCTGGTGAATATAGGTGTTCGGTGTAAATAGAGTGTCGGTGAAAATGGAAGACTCGGTGTAGATGGGAGTTCCGGTGAAGATTAGCGGGGATGGGCTGGGACTTAGCTGTTTGTCGCTACCAAAAGTAGGTTTCATGTTAGACAAAGAGTTAGTGAGAAGAGCCGAAATGACCGAGTGGCGAGAAACGGTTGGTGAAGGTCTTAGGAACATTAGGGGGTCTCACGTCAACCGGTATGGACCATTTTCATCGGTTTTATGCTCTACCAAAAATGCTAAAACGGCTGAAACTGTGGAAACCGCGAACCGGAAAAAAAGGCAGTTTAACAGTTTCGTTTTCAGTTTTGGGGTGGTCTTGTGTTGAGACTAGTGCTTCGCCCAGAAATCTAGTGGCAGATATCTAGAGCTTTAATGTATTAGTGCTCTTGGCTCTACTGAAGGTGATGGCATTTCTCCTATACAGCCCAGAGAGCACGGGAACTTGAGTTAGAAATATCACACTGGCACTGACTCAAACAACTCTTGGTCAAACACCTATCATGTCGGTGGATGTTAGAAGTCAAATGCTGCGATCACTCATGGTATTCGACATGTTAGATGATTTGGATGACTCAACCGATACCGATACCAGCAGTAGCAGCTCCTCAAGCGAAGACTCCGATAGTACCGAATCAAATGATGCCTCTACCTTTCGGCTAGTACAGATACTTCTTACACGACGCTACCTTCAACGCCGTATATCTCTCCCAAAGTTCTCTGCCTTGATCGACAATTGTCTCGATTTCTATCTCCATCACCACCCTGATCTCTTTCGACAACAGGCCCGAATGTCTCCTGATTCTTTTACGTCTTTGGTCTCAGTCCTTCGACCAATGTCTTGTTTTAATACCAACTCCCATATTCCACAAATTCCACTCGAGAAACAGCTTTTGCTCAACTTAAAGCATCTCGGAAGTTATGGAAATAGTGCGTCCATGGTGAATTTGGCGCAGTGGGGTGGTATAGGAGAGGGAACAGTGGATAAGGTGACTCGACGGGTATTGAAAGCAGTTATTGAGAGTAGTTTAAGAGAGAGGCATGTGTTTTGGCCATTGCCAAATTCGATGAGGAGGGAAAGAGCAAAGCAGATGGTAGCAGAGAAGGTTATACCAGAGTGGAGAGGGGGGTGGTGTATGATTGATGGTACTTTAGTACCATTACTGTAACCTGTCTGGGCCGGGGCTCAGTCAGGTGTTCGATAGGATTCTCGGTAGGCGGCCAAGGTACAAAGGAGTAGCTATGAGGAGCATCTAACGGAGGCTTCGAGGTGGTTGTAAACTAGATAGGGTCTTTAAGATCGCAATAAAGAAGTAACTGTTCAACCGAGTATATTCTGAATACTATCTGTCGAAGTCTGCTCTTCCAAAAGCCAAACTTGCTCGGTGTTTAAATACATGTTCTCCTGCTCGTGAACACCAACTAAACTAAGTATCAAACGATACTTAAAACAACAAGTAAAACAAACTAAGTATCAAACGATACTTAAAACAAAACATAAAACATAACCTAGTACCCGTACCGGTTACAATTACATTCCAAACCACACTACTTTGGAGAGCGCTTTTTTGATCGTAAGAGTAACTATTCGTGTAACCGGTACGGGTACTTGGTTATATTTAGTTTGTTTTATGTTTTGTTTTAAGTATCGCTTGATACTTAGTTTATTTTACTTGTTGTTTTAAGTATCGCTTGATACTTAGTTTGTTTTATGTTTTGTTTTAAGTATCGTTTGATACTTAGTATGTTTTATTTGTTGTTTCAAGTATCACTTGATACTTAGTTTAGTTGATGCTCAACGAGCAAGAAAACATGTATTTAAACACCGAGCAAGTCTGGCTTTGGAAGAGCAGACTTCGACAGATAGTATTCAGAATATACTCGGTTGAACAGTTACTTCTTTATTTGCGATCTTAAAGACTCTATCTAGTTTACAACCACCTCGAAGCCTCCGTTAGGCGCTCCTTATAGCTACTCTTTGTACCTTGGCCGCCTACCGAGAACCCTATCGAACACCTGACTGAGCCCCGGCCCAGACAGGTTACAATTCAGTTAATGTTCAGGTATATACTATGCAATACTTTTTTGCCTATTTTTTTTATAGTTATTCACTGGCAAACTCAGAAACTAATACAACATGTACGGTTTAGATTGTCAATACCCCAGACCTACGTATTATCGATTACTCGATTGGCTTTGTGGGTAGCACTCCGGATGCCAGTGCTTGGGTAGATACAAGGCTTGCCATCGAGCATAAATCGCTTCTTGCAAGTGATGAGTGGTGCTGGGCTGACTCAGGCTATCCAATTGAGTCATGGCTAATTACACTCTATACAATGCCTGCAAGTAATCATCCCGACAATAAAGCTTTTAACTACCACTTTTCAAGTGTACGAGTTGGAAGTGAGCATGCTATTGGATATCTGAAGGGTCGATTTCAGTCTTTACATGAGCTAAGACTATTAGTTCGGTGTAAGGAGGATCTTGAAATGGTGGCAATTTGGCTACATGTATGTATTATATTACACTCATATGCAATTGACTTGGAGGACAATCATGATATATATCAGGATGAGTTCTTTGTTAATGGTACAATGACAGACTCAGAGTCGAGTAGGAGAGAGGAGACTGCAGGACAAAATAACTTTAATGTAAATAATCATGATGAGATTACTGACTATGAGTTAACTACTCATTCAATAACACAATCAGAAAGAGATATAAATATGTGGAAGGGGCGAGAATTTCATGAGAAGTTAAAGTCTGTTCTCATTTCATCTCTTATACCATGTACTTAAAATGTCACGGTAGTTTTCTCCTAAAATACTATAAGCTTATACAAATACTACTCTTCCAAGTTATAACTTGAAGAGTCATGTGTTAGTCGTGCTAACTCCAGCCTTTTTTCCATCATTCGCTCCTCATGAGCCATTTCCATTTTCTGTAGCTCCATTTCCTGCTGAAATCTTCTCTCCAATCGCTCTTGCTCCAACTCATCCCTTTTCCTCTTTCTCTCATTTTTAGCCATGTTAGCTGTAAGCCAAGCTTCTGCAAGCTCATTATCTTTACCACCCTTTGAGCGTTGAGCGTGGCTTGGCAGGATTCGTTTCGTATTAGCAGTACTACTTTCACCCGACAGTACTTGCTTTGATGGTTGTGGCAGGATCTTCTGAAGTTGAGTTAAGTCTGTCTCAACTTCAGGATTAATCGGAGATGCGGTCAATTGCTCGGAGTTGATGGCTTGGAGGTTATCGTCAAAATTGATTGAGGTATATTTTAAATAGTCTTCGCTTTCCGATGTGCTCCTCTGGGTTTCCGTTTCTGGTGCTCGTGTCCCGTCCTGACTCTGTCCTATAACATCATGACTGGCCTCCGAGGCATTTATCAACCTATCTGCTACCACTTCTGCAGGCCCTAAACCTTCTATATCGATTTCATTACCAGTATCACCTTCTTCTATCCCTAAAGCCTGATCATGGATGCTATCGGGTGGTAGATATCGACGTCCTTTAGTAAGTACTTGAGTACTTATTTCCGTTTGACTATTCGCACGAGTATGCTCCCCGACATTCGCCCGTTCACCTAAAAGATCTCGGAGTTGATAAAAATAAGGACACTTTTGCTTCACTTGGTCTAATAATTATTGTTATTCAAAATAAGTACTTATTTTATCTATAAACAGGGCTTAAATGGAACTTAAAATTAGAACTTACCCCATAGGTTCCGTAATCCTGAACTTGAGGTACCGCTGATTTCATCAGCACTCTGGAGTCCTGCACCCATTTGACCCAACTCCTTTTTTTTCTCTGTATAAAGCTTTGCAAGTCTGCTCGACCATAGAGTTAGTTGATATACTATTAAACCTTTCTGTTCAGACTATTACCAACCTTGCTAACTTCTGTTTCACTGATTCTCCATATCTCGCAGGATCTGCACTAATATATTCTGCATATTTGGGTTCCCTGCTCAATAGCTCCCGTGCTAATTCCGTGCAGATATGAATTTTCTTTTTTCCTACACTCTTGTCTTCTGGGTGAGACCAAATTCCTGCTCGGTATCTATCCTTTCGTTGGATTAATTCAATTAATGCCCAGGTTAAAGCCTGATTACTACCCTCCCAGTCAACACTTGGCCATTGAACTATCTTTGCTTTCTGTGTTTTTCTTGATATTGGATGTGTTCGGTTAAGGCTCATCGTTTTTGATCTCTCTTGATCTGAGTGCGAAATGGATAAAATATAGAGACTCGGAAATGTAGTAGACGGAATCGAAGTTGATAGAGTGGACCGTTAGCTTGTGGAGGAGCCTGAGAGGAGATGTTGACTTCTTGAGACTATCGCCTCCTGCTCTTGTTGTTCATATCTTCATAAGCTCATACTACTTTAGTGTGAAAACTTTTTTCATTTCGCTAACTTCTTACTGCCTGGTTCTACAACTAGCACTATCACCACCGTACCCAAATATGACTTCCTAAACTTCTAGAAAACTGAGTAACAGGGTGCTCCCGGCTCACGATAAACCGCTGAACTGTTGGCTCGATTCCAGTTTCATTTCTGGACGTGAGACCCCCTATTGGGGAAGTGTATGGGGGTTACCTTGGGGATCCAAAGAATTATATAAAAGACAGTCCAGGAACGGCTCCCACTAACCATTTTTTTACCCATTTCATCCTACACACCTAGTTACTCGAGTACAGTACATGCCGGTACCGTACCGGTATTTCTCTCCCCATTCCCATTCCCATCCCCATATCCACTCCCGTTCGGTAGTGAATAACCTTCCTCACCCACGATACCGCGCTCTACAAGTAACACATAACGTAATCGAGAAACTCCCAACTCGACCCTGTTCTCATCCCTTGCAGCAGAAACTTACTGTGCTCACCACCACGAGGCAAAGCCCTTCCCCCTTCCCCCTTCCATCGGGAAGTCCAAAGCGACGTTCTGCGAATCCGATCCAACTTACCGTAATACCGTGTTCGAGCACCCATGTCAACTAGCTACCGGTACCGTGATACCTGTGAGCACCGTATGGCGGTACTTGCACGGTACCGGGTTACCACAATCTCTAACCTCCCCCCCCCCCTACTATCTACTGTGCAGCACGCACACGCGCATGCACACGCGCATGCGGGGGAAAAACCCCTGATTCATGTTCTGTCACCCGAATAATACACTTGCCCTATTAGACGTGCGCCGTACATACTGCACAGCGTTGGTGGGAGTATCCCGCGGTCATTATCGCGGTCCCCGATGACGATGATGGGCTGAGGTGGGGTCTATCCGGTGGGCGGTTAGGATAGCTTTGAATTTACTTAGTTATACAATTTATCGGTTGGTCGGTCGGTCGGTCGGTCGGTCGGTCGGTCGGTGGGGAGGAGCGGGGAGGGGAGGGGAAGATTGGAGTATGAGGAGATGTAGACTGACATCATTCGGCGTCTGGTCGTAGTACAAGGACTGGACAGACTGGACTACTCGAGTAAACGGGACCACAGTGGAGCACGGGCACAACGCCGCTATGGTAACTGAACGCAAGAAACTGCTTGTCCTGCAGGACCGTGCAGTATCAAGGCTTCTTTAGTACGGACTCCGCAACTACACACCCCTCATCCGTCTAGTAAAAAAAAAAAATTACCATCCATCCAAATAACTTACCACTTCCCTTCCGCACAAGTGCTCATATCCCGAACGAATCCCAAATGGTCATTTCATTTCACAGACGGACAGAAGGGCAACCAGACCCAGCCCAACCAACCAAAAAAAAGAAAAAAAAAAGACGAAAAAAAGGAAAGAAGAAAGGAAGAAGAAAAAAAGGAAAACCACCATGTTACTTGTACCACACAGGTATTCGGAGTATGTGGTATTTCCAATTCCTACACCACCACTCCCATGGGAAATGTTTCAAAGCATCATGTCAGCTACAGCAATGCGATCGATCAAATTTCCGGCAAGTAGGGGAGGTAAAGTAAGTGATTTTCAGCCTTACCGGGGGGCTCTTCGAGCGGGATGAAGGGAGTCATCCGCAGGGCCGGAGGAGAGAAGAGGAAGAAAGGAAGGAAGGAAGGCAAGAAGGAGAAAAGAATGAAGGGTGGAGGGGGGGGGGGTGACCACAAGCCACAAGTTTAACAGATTACAAGTTTGCAAAAGGATAGAGTCATACGTCGAATTTTGCGTAAATGCTTTACAGTGTAGGGGTATCATAGGAATGGGGAGTGTGGTCGAAGGAGCTTTTTTTGGCAGCGTACTGTACCAGCATTCGAGCTATGATACCCCCCTACTACCTCCCGATACTCCTGAGCACGCACATCCACCAAGAAAACTAGCGTACCGGTAGGAAAATCCGGAACAAGTTACCGACCAACATATCACATCGCACCAGATAAATAATATCATACTTGTGTGAAAAACCCAAGACCTGACCACCCCCCCCCCCCCAAATACA
>QLOI01000675.1:0-45685 GCA_003313605.1 Tuber umbilicatum | reverse complement strand
TTTTTCTAAACTTTTTAACTTTAATAACTATCGTCAACTACAACTAGCTAATAACAGTTTCAAATGGTTTACTGTTTGCGAAACGCGAGTCTTCCGTAATAACCCTCTACCAAATTGAGGACACCCCCAAGAATCCACGGTTGGGTCACTGCAAGCAACCTTCCTCCACCAAGATATTCCGCCAAGAGCCAATTGCAACAACCTGAGAATAATGTCAGATCCCCCAGATGGGTCATCCCATCCAGCGCCTCCCAGCAGCACCCTCAGATAAAGGAAAACCACCCATCCACCAACCTCACTTAGCCCACGTACAGGAAACACCCAAAATAAAAACCAAATAAAACTTAACCCCGCCTCCCCAAAAGACAAATTCCACCCGCTTCAAACCTCCGCCCACATCCAAAAGCCCTACACATTCCTCCCAAACCACCCCCGGGACCCCTAGGAACGCCGCCTACCACAGCTATCCTCCCATACAACTTCCCCCCGGGACCCCTAACCGTCCCGCCTACCTGCCCCATACCCCTACCTATTCCCAGCGAATCCATCCTAGGACCCATTGGTACAACCACAACATCCTCATCCCCATCCTGCCTAATAAACTCCCGCGAGATCTCCCTCTCGCCTCTCACAAAACTCCTAGCCCGGAATACTACTATACTCTTCCGGACCGCATCTAACTCTTCCCTCCTCTTTGCTAACTACCGTTGGCGTTCTCTTAACCGCCTCTTCCTCTTCCCTTCTTCTAACGTCCAAGCAACAGAGGGCTCGCCCCTCGGAGGGCCAGGCTTCTGCACTGCCTCAGAGGAGGACACCACCTCAGCCACCTCCTCCTCAGCCACTGACATGTCATCCTCAGCCACCTCTGAAGAAGCGACCGAATAAGCCACACCAGGCAGCCTCACCCGTGCCACCGCCACCTCCTCTTCCTCAACCGTGAACGGGGCCACGTCATCCCCACCCACAAATTCCATCCTCTTTCCAAATCCCAGCTCACAATTCTGGGAATTGGGAGCCCATCTGCATACCATGCAAACCGCAAACTCCACACCATAATACCTCGCCAACTGCTTCTCAGCCAAAGCCAAGCAAGCAGAAAGTACCGAAACATGGTGCCTCAACCGTGAAATCTCCGCCTTCTGAGTGAAAGACTTCTCCACTACCCTCGTTAGGACATCAGCCAACCATGCGACCTGTGCCGACGACAGTTTCGAATTTGTATTCTTAGCCATAACTGAAGTAAACAGCAATGAAGAAAGTATCATAATAAAGATAAAGATAGATGAAAACCCAAAGGTAAAGTAAGTTTATCAATGAAAATTATCCCAAGCGAGGTGCTGTAGAATAAAGACCTGAAGCAATCGTGATGAAAGAATCAAGGACGCCGGTTGGTCAAACCCGGGAAAATGACAAGTCACCTGGCGGTGAAATTTCAATGACTGGGGTTGTAAGAGACACGGAGCATGTCCGGAGACTTTTTAATTGGCAAAGTCGAGTAGAGGATACAAGTATCCACGTTTCTCCCTAGTAAATTGCCTCGTGTAATCCGCTAGTTGAAGACTACTGTACTGTACCAAGACGGCCGGCTGTTCTGAAGTCCAAAATTCCCTTCTCTGGAAAGAGGCAATAAAACACCGCAAAAACACAGCCGGGAAAAAAGCCAAAAATCCCTTGACCCTATAGAGGGAGGAAAGCCCAGCGACTGCCCAATCATCCGAGTCCTCACGGGCAGGGCGTGTAATCAAAATTTCGGTAGGAGTGGTTGACCTTGGTCTGCTACGAAATTCAAAGATATCAGGACTCCTTGGCATCAAGGTTTAGTCTATCAACTACCCAAGAGATCGATGAATATACTCGAGCACGGAACAGTCTATTCAATCGAATGATACTCCAGACCCCCTTATTCCTGAAATCAACCCCCCTTGGGCGCAGCTCACGACAGACAAGGACACTGGTGCGTACCCGAGAAATAGGCCCTGACAGGACGGACCCCCCATTTCCCCTCACCTAAGCCAACCTTAAAGGAATACCGGTATAATTGATGGATGCCGTACAGTAGATTCATCAAAAAAAAAAAAAAAAAATCTTCCCGTTCCCGTTGAGCAATGGAAAACCTGTGCTTCCGGACGAGCTGGCTGCGTAACATCATTAAATTTTGACCAAAACCTACATCAACAATTCTACTCTGCACCACTCCTCTTATGTCTGATCATTGTATCATACTAGTACATACAAATATTTCTTCGTTCTTCCCCCCACCCCTCATGGTCGTGGTGTTCGTGTTTATTATTAGAATAACTAACCCATACTATGTTCATATCTTCATTACAACAAAAAACGACTGCGCAAGGAATAAACAAACGGTAGAGCAAAGAGAACAGAAGAGTGGGTACCTTACCGAAGGAGAAAACGACGAAAAAGGGAAAGGAAAGGGCAATAAAAACTAGAAACTAAAAAAAGAGGTTCTACGCCAAACACTTCAACGCAGTCGCTATAACTTATGCACAAACATCCCCCTCCCGCTAGTAAACCTCCCAATGCAAACACCAACTATCGCTATACAACACCATTGGGAGGAGAAGCGGGAGGACCTGGTAACGGAATCTTCAGTTCCTCCTCGGCGAGTATCTTCCCCTCTTGCTTCCCCCGATCAACGTTCACGGCTGCGATCAACGGGATGGGCAGGGCGAGCAAGACCGCCAGGAACCAGAATGCCACACGGATGTCCCCGTAGTGGTCCGTTAGAGCCCCGACGATTGTCGGGCCGAAGATGCTAGAGCCTTTGTCGGTTACCGCGTAGAGGGCGTAGAAGGCAGCTTCGAAGCCGGGGGGTACTGGTCGCCGCGTTAGGTGTGGGTGGAAGAGGTGGGGGAAGTGAAAGGGAGGAAGTACTTAATTCTCCGAAAACACTACGGCAATACCCGCTCACCCCCCCTAGCACAAATCCGTAGACTGCGCCTAAGCCATACATTTCTACAGGGCTAGTTAGCCCGCCGATGCCAGAGCGCTGGACAGCAGGAATGAAACCGAGTAGGCCGTACAGCGGGATGAACTCAAAGACCAAGATGCATATCAGGATTGTCTGACTGGGGGTTCTGTTGAACGTTTGGGCTATTTTTGGCCAGGCAAATGCTCCGCCTACTCCTGATATCGTTGATATAACAGATATAAGAGCTAGGGCAGCTGGTTTCATATTGAGGTTCTACCATGTGATCCGTTAGTATCACGTGTATTACGCGGCTTCGAAAAGGAGTAATCCTTCATACAGTCTTCGCAAATAACACGGCTGTGCCGCTGACAGTGGCTACTCCGTCGCTCACAAGGAACCAGGCTGCAAGGAATAACATGACGTCCTTAAGTCTTCTGGCTCTCATGATGGTCTTTCCCAACCCGACCCAGGCGCACTTGACATATCCCCACCAACTTCTATCATCTACAACCAATACCGTAGCACCAGGAGGAGATCCGTTCAATGCTGGTCTAGGGAGTGGCGGGAGAGGTGGACCAGGTCTCGGCCTCAGCCACACTGCTGTGGGAATAGTAAATATTAACCACCAGGCTCCGATAGAAAACAGAACAATCTGTAAAGACCGGGTGGTGGATCCGGTCAACAGTACAATCACAATGGCGAATATTTGCAGTATAACCGCAGCAGTGTATCCAACAGCGATTCCGATACTGCTTATTTGGGTACTCAGCGCCAAAGCCCCGCTATCCTTCCCATCTTCATCTAAGGATTCCTGATACCCTAATAATGATTGGTCCTCATCACTATCTGGCGATCGGACTCTGATTGTGGTCGTTGCGCGAACGAGCGGCTCTTCATACACCAATTTTGGATGGTGCCGTACGAGAACTGGGAGAAATGCGTTCAGTAGCACAAAGGATGCGCCAAAGCCGATATTCCCAAGGATAGCCCACAAGGCCGCGAAAAGGTAATACTTCGCAGAAACCGTGATGAAGGCCATAGTAGCAAGACTCCCAACAGCGGCAAACACGAGAAGCAGTCGTTTCCTATAAGCTCCTAAAAGGTAGCAATAGTTAACCCCGCAAGCACGCGCACACTCACAAACTAAAACAACTCCCCACGGAAATCTATAGAACACTCACCATGATCTGCAGCACCAGACATAGAAACAATGATAAGAGACTGAAGCAAGACAGAAAGCGAAAAAGTGTACCTATGCCCATCAAGCACACAGTGTTAGCCCACAATCACAACGCTACACGCTGCCAGAGATAAAGTCGCACATGGCAAAGGAAGCGGTGTTCATTTCCCAGCCCAATAAATAAATAATGCATTGGCCAGCCTGCCCATCCTCGATACCGCCAACGCCAGGTTCCAGCCCCGGCCCGGACCCCGAAGACGACTGGCACGGCGTGCTCTTATCCGATAACAGCACGCCGTTCTCCCTAGCCAGCTGCTCGAGGGTAATGGGAATAAACGAGCCAACACCACACACGACAAAGACCTCCGCTGCCCATGCGTACCAGTACCACCCCATTAGTTCCTTCCGGGACGTGGTCCGCACATCCTGGCCGATGAATTGCGGAGTCGGGGTTAAGGGGTGTCGTTGCAGGTGCGGAGGTATATTTGACGGGTAGTCGTCGTCGTCTGCGTCCGAGAAGGAGCGCTCGTCGTCCGCATCTTCGGGATCCGGGTCCAAAAGTGCTTGGTAGCGGGGAACCATGGTGTTGTTGAGGGGAGGGGAGGGAAAAAGGGAAAAAGTAGGAAAGAGCTCTGTATGTTGAAGAGAAGCGTTCCAACCAACTAACTGGGCTGGCTGGTCGGCTGGCAAGTCAAACTGGGCTGGGGTTAAGCTCAATCCTCCGGGTGCAAAGAGCGAATTGGTATTGGACCCTTTTTTGGAGGGGGCAAGGGATTAGTCATCAATTTGCCGACCTGACGGATTGGGCCGTGACCGGTTTTCTCGGTAGGAGAATTGGTTTTTGGGAAGGTTTTTTGCTCAGCTGATGAGCGGTCTACCCGGAGCTCACGGTGGGAGGTTTTAGTGGTGAGGCGGGGGAAAGTTCCTTTTCCTGGGCACTTTATATCGCAGCATGGATACAGTGGCAAGTGCAGTTTATATTGCTGGGATGGCGACTCAGGGTACCGGTACAGTACAGCGCCAGAATCATACTTTCTGCCGAGCTTACTTGTATGTTAGACAAGAATAAGGTTCTCGCAGTGCATCTTTTCAATTACGGCATACGGTAGTCCAACCTTGGCTTCTCTCTCGTAAGTTCACCTCTTTTGCACGGCGGTGACTTTTGTTCCAATGGTTCTACCGGTATGATACTCGCGGAATATGGTGTCAGCATTTACCTTTCCAAAATCTCTAGAGATTTTAATCGGATTAATCAAAATATCTATGGTATTCCCTCCTTGCTTTTGCCGCTTCCCCTTTGCATCTTGACCTCCCCACTTCCCAATAATGTCTAACATCTGGGCACAGTATCGGCGTTGAGGCAATCCGTATGAAAATATGCAGGCAGTCGATTGTATTCCACGCTACCGTAGATATCATACCGGCATCTCTCAGCACGATCTTTTTTGGGCCGTTTAAACCTAACCCCACTCAGCGTCACGATCCTCATAATAATAATATTATTATAATATTATCCATAATTAGATTCTTATAATAACATTGTTTACAACACATCACTCGTCAATAAACCCAAAACTCAAGGATGGCAACCGCACCTGTGTGTGATTGGTAGAGGCTCGACCTGTGTAATGCTCAGGGTTCATCATTCTCGGAGCTTCCTGCTGTCCTGACGTATGGCGCGCCAGGTATGCATGCAACCGCATTACTCGAGTAGACGCACCCTAGTTCGCGCGCAGTGAGCTGCATGAACCTTGGTCCAGAATCCACGGCATCATATCATACTACGAGTCCCATACTCGTAGAGTGCTCGAGGATCGTACTCAGTACGGTGGATGGCCCGGCCGAGCTCCACCTAACGCTACGCCTGGTTCGAACAACCTTCTCCAAGGAGAAGTCGAAGGGGAGGAACCGTACCAGCCAGCAAAAAGAGAAAAGAAAACAGACAAACCAACATATTCTGCCCTTTCTCCCTTGAAAACAGAAGACATACCGAAAAAAATCTTACCATGATCGAGGTTTTTGCCCTTCGGTTCGCGGAGAGGCGTTCGGGCAACTGCTCGAGTGTGAAGAAAAAATGATTTTGCGCTATTGGTTATCAAGGCGCACAAGTTCGTTTCCTTATCCCTACAGCTGCCGATGCGCTCTTCATATGATGCCTCTAGTGTCTTGAGGTTTGGCCAATTCCTCCGTGGATCTGGGTGCGGGGAATATTGAATTTTCTGAAGCTGAATATCATTCCTCACGATAGAGAAGAAAAAGTGATTTTGGGGAGAAGTACTGTGTGATCGGGTTTCCCCCTAGCGGGTGATGGGTTGGGGTGATAGGCACGAGAAACCTCCCGGATGGCGAATGGGCGATACTGCTGGTATTATGGAGTTGATGGGCGTTTACTGGTGGGCGCTTCTCTTGAGCTGTTTTTTTAGGGGCCAGATAGAAATTATTTTCAGCAAATATCATGCCATATCCTGCTTCAGATGATGGGCAAGAGTGGATTGTGGGTACCGGACCGGTACTTGAGAGTGTGGTGTATCGTATTACTCGTATACCGGCGTTCTTGTACTCGAGCGTGCTCAAAGATTGTAATTTATCGACTCCAGGAGAGCAGCGAACTAGACTGCATGATCGGGAGATGGCTGGCATGCGGAAGGGAGCCAGTTCAACCACCCAACTGTGTTTATTCTGGTATCTCGGGCCCTAATGAACTAATAGAAAAATATGGAAAAAAGATCAGATGAAGGTAAGAGTGGATTTGAGTCTTGCTGCTGAACTGCCTCTAAGAAGGGTTATCTGTACAGGACTATATGTACAGTACTGTATCCTACAGCACATGACTGCTATGTTTGCAGTGATTTCGTCCACCACGATTCAAAGTCGGCATGATATAGCAACGCCAGGGACTCTATTACTACCAGCCGCATCGAAGGTCATCATCTAGAATTGGTTACGCGTGGTAAAGTTGGGAAGATGCTGGTGTGTGATATTTGGTGGAAGGAGGCGATTGAGCACCGATAGCTAAGGGAATCCATTTGTCCCCAGCTGTTTATTTATCCCTCTATGGTGCGGAAGGAAGTGGTCATTGTATGATACTGTAGACTATTTGCCCTAAGAAAATAGTCAAATCATTGGCAACCGGAAAAGAAAGAAACCCCATTCTCTGTTGATATTCCAACACCAGTCAAACAAAAGGGAAACACAAAGAAAAAAATAGAAATAAAAATCCCCGAAACACCCACACGATGCAGACTGAATCATAAGACGGGATCCTATAGGCCAAATGCTGTGCATACCATTCTAACGACGTGGATTACATCAAAGCAGCAATTCCCAAAAGCTGAGACCAACCTCTTGTTCATCCCCCCCAAAAGAACCTTTCCCTGTTTCATCAGCCTCATCAACAACCCAAGCTTTTCCTACTCCAGTGTTCACACGCCCTCCCCCTCCATCGCACGCCCCATCCCCAGGTTTCTTCGTCCTCCTTTTACCTCGCTTCGCCTACACCTCCGGCCCCGAGTCACGGCCTGTCGACCTTACGACACGCGAACCTTCACCACCCCTGGGCAATAGCTCTCCAACCCACAATCTCCTATCCTTCCCTCCGCGTCAAAACGCGCGACCACCCTTTGCAACCAACTCCGGTACTTTTCACTTCTACAGGTGAACGACAAAGAACCTTCGTGTCGCACACACCAACGCCCGACTGCGAACAGCGGACGCATTTCTGAACACTCGTCTCTGGCGGACGGAGGGAGGTACCCTGACCAACCGACGGCGCGGTGTTGGCGGGAGAAGCCATGCCGCAAGCGATGACGCCAGATCTGGCCGACTCTTCCCGCCATGATTTTCAACATGGCACCCCAAATCATTCGGAATCCGCCCCCGGCAAGCAGGCGGAGCTTGTCATTCGGACCCCTCGCCTCCCGCACATCACGCAGGGCTTCATCGAGCTGAGATTGCTTGTTTCTCGACTGGTGCAGGATTCGCACAATAGGTTACAAGGGATGATCGGCTTGCTGGCGGAAGGGGGCCGGTCCGATGGGGAAAAGAAGGCGCGCATAATAGAACACATGCTGGAGAGGCGGAAACAATTTATCAAATTGCTGGTTTTGACCATGTGGGCGAAAAATGCGCAGGCAGTTAGTGAAGTAATTGATCTCAAGATTTTTCTGGATACTCGACAGGAAATTTTTCACAAGGTGGTCTGGAACCTCTACGAGGTCAGGAGGAAAATGAGTTATGCTCGGTACGGCCCTGCTCTGGATTTGGGTTGACGAGTTTTCACGGAGGGTTCTAACATTCGCGATTCCAGAATTCCTAACCCCGACCTCGACACCGCCGTGCGGGTACTATCCACAGGTCGGGCGAATACTGCGATGACTGTATGTAGTCTTGAGTTTCACATATCGTGTTTTACTAACAAGCTTGATGCAGAGGCGCTATGTTCCACCTAAGAGGTTGACATCCGAGGAAACGTTAAAAATATTGCGAGATCTCAACACATTACTTTCTCTACGGCTTGCCCTTCACGAGAAGCTGCCACCTAGTTTCCGAGACTACACGATCGCATCCGGCCGTGCGACCTTCACCGTCACTGATGAGTTTGAAGCCGATTTATGCATTGGGAACGAAGACCCGACATCCCAGTTATATCTGGTCGATTTCCGCTTTATATTTAAACCATCGGCCAAAACCCTCCCAGCCGGCCGCATCAGAGATGAGGTCGAAACAAGGGGCAATATGATCTTGAAGCAGAAGGGGCTCGAAGGAATCTACGACTATTTACATGAGTTTGTCATGACAGACAAGATCTGCACGCTTGCCCGACAGTTCCAGTTGATGCTCACAGGCAGATGGACCGAGAACTTAGTGGTCGACATGCGCAAGAGGACATTGGTTGTACAATATTGGATCAGCAGGATTACAGAGGGCGCTACCAAGAGTTGGATTGAGGTCGGCATTAAGCGTGGCACCGGGGGGAGGCCAAGCCACGTCGGCGTGCGATGGATACGTGATGGGAAAGCGGTCCAGGATCAGGAAGTTCCCCTGGACGTAGCAGTTCTATCCGCCGAAAACTTGATAAAAACCGTGATTGCTATGCACACGAAGCACATACTCACATCGATACGGGACCGGCTCGCGCATTCGCCAGTATCAACCATGGTCCTAACCACTCATCCAACGGACTCATTTAATTCCTCACTAAAACTACAATTGACGCCTTCAAGACCGATCAAATTTCTGATTGAGCCCATCACGGGTCGGTTTGCGCTGCACCCGCCGGTGTCGACGCACGTCGAAATTTCGATGAATAGTTCACCTACCGGTGTTGAGGAGCTTATAGTAAGACTGAAATTTGTGTTAACACAGGAGGAGGTTGAGGTCAGGGCTCGTAGCATGGGATGGGAGGTATTGAAGATGCTTAATATTCGAAAAGAGGAGCTCAAGGGATTCTTCCCAAACAGTACCAAGTACATATCTTATCTCAGGAGGAAGGGTTGGGGAAAGGAATGGGTCGTCGCTATGGTTCTGGCAGATACGGGGCAGACTTGGTGGGTTGCTAAAGTGTAAGCATTTCCTACTTCAAACAAGTCAGATTCATCACCTAACCTTATACAGACACGAGGCCCCCAGCCAATGGTCCATGAGCATGGCCCTCGAAATTCCTGTACACGGCGAAGCCAACGCCACGTACGGCTTCCTGGGAAACCTGGAGAAAATGTCATCGGCGATGATAACCCTATATGCCAATCAATCGGCACTCGTTGAGAAGGGAGTGCAGCACAAGCTCCAGCCCAGCAAAGTAGCCGATCCCAAGCTTACCATACCGGACCTATATATCCGTTTCTCCAGCCTGATCCGCGCAAACTGGGGCATCGACGTCCTACGATTAACCTTCCAGGGGCTAGGCACGGAGGGGAAATGTATCGTGACAATCCTTGGCAGAACCAAAGAACCGATGACCCAGCTTGGCTCAACGAACATCTCAGCAGCGGACAGCGATGTCTCCTTTCATCCGCAATCCGGCAGCTATGCAATAAGGTTTAACATCAACGTCGGCGAATCAGTAATAGAGCCTCTGGTTGAGAAGCTTCACCGCATAGAGCGTCTGATCCGCTTCGTCGCCGTGATCCGGAGATTCAATCTCCCATGCTTGGATGTCTCTCTAGGCAGGATCGCCTTCACGTACGATACCGAATCGAGCTCCTCAGCAGAAGTCAGCTTCTCCGGTGACCGCGAGATGAAGCTTCACCTTCCACCCCGAAGCCCTCATATCCGCATCAAAGGCTTCCTAGAACAAAAACTCAACGTCTCGGGCTTGGAAACCGTCGTAATGGCACTAACAGTAACCCTTCCGCTCCTCCTTGCTTTCGAAAAGATTGAAGCGGCCGTCGGCGAGAGGAGTGATGACCACGTCTTTGTGCTCTCGAGAAGCGTGGACTGGTTCCGCATCTACTATCGGCGCCTCGGCGTGGTCCTCGACTGGCAGCTCCAACGTCGCAAGAGCGTGCTACACTGGTTCGTGCGCGATGCCGCGAGCAGCAACTCCGAATCCGAGACCGAGATTATGGGTGGGGAGGGCAGACGCAAGGCTGAGGAATTGAAGGGCATCTGGAGCGGCGAGGTGGAGGGGGACTGGGAGCCGTTGAAGAGCGGGGCTGCTGCCGGACTGCGCGAGGTTGGGGCATTGGCTTGGAAGATCCATGAGTTGATTTATGCGGGGAAGGGCGCTATGCCGTAGGTGGGAAATAGGGCCGGAGGGGGGGACTGTATCATTAGCTTCATTCTTCTTTATCGCTTTTTATTGCCTTTCAAATTCCTTTCTATTACACTACCACCACCACGGCCGAGCATAACGGCACGAAGATGCCTGGGTAACTCATGAACCTTTTTCCTCTTCCTTTCCTCACTCTTTCTCTACCTCCTCTCATCCTACTACTTATCCCCTCCGAGGTGTCTCACGCACGGTCTCTCCTGTTCGATCTCCTATTCTCTCTCCACCCCCACACCTACCTACCGGTACTTACCTAATCCCCTGGTCTGGTTTGGTGTGGGATGGATGGATGGCTGCAAACGGATTCTTTTTTCCTTTCCCTTTTTCTTTTCAATTGTCCAATGCTAGGGTTGGAGTTTTGCTTTTTGCTTTTCCTTTTTCCACCATACAAACATCGAAACTTATTTCTAGTTCTTTTTTTTCATCCTTCATTGTTAAGTCATTTGATAGCGGGGGCGGGTGGATGTACATATCACGTTAGGGGTAGGGGTTGGTATGATAGGGGTTTTTGTTTTTGTTTCAGGGACGGAGCGGGGGTATTCATTGCTAAAGCAAACGTGAGAGAAGAGGAAAGGGGAGAAGTTTTCTTTACCAATCGTTTGTGTATGCAGTGTAAGCTATACGTGATACAATAGACTTACAATCCTCTCCAATATTCCAACCATTGAAACCATTTTCATTCATTTGCGCCAACCATCCTTCACAAGTGAGTAATATCAATCAACCTTTCTTGACCCACCCTTCCACAATATTCCTCCCGCGGGACACATTTTCATTTACAACCCTCCTCCCATCCCTAGCCGCCTTCCCACTCGTCTCCACAGCCTCCTCAGTCCCACGCCGAATGAGCAAGTGCTTCTCCGCGACTCCTGGGACCATCTTCTCCCACTCCCACACCAAATCAGCCACGTTCCGCGTGGTTTCTGGGAGGAAGTACCACCCCGCGCCTATGCCAACGAACACGGGCGTCAGCGCACGAACGGGAAACATGCGGTTCCGCGTAACGATGGAGCCGGCCATGGTCGAGACGGCGACGTACAGGACGCCCGGGACCACCTTTTCTTCCGAGGACTTGGGGGGCGCAAGGGAGCTTATGGTTGAGGTTATGCTGTGCTCGTAGGAGAGATACTTGGAGAAGGCGAGGTCGATATGCTTTTGCAGGAGGACAGTGTGCGCATGCAGGAAGAGCCGGGCTTCGCGGATCTCGGCGGCTAGGCGGTCGGTTGGGGTCGGGGTGATTCCCTCGCCGGTGGGTCCTGAGGCGGTAGTTGGGATTGCTGTGACTAGACTTTGGGGTTTTGTGTTGACAGATGGGGGGGTGGTGTGGGAGTATGTTGGGGGGATATCGTAGATTGATTTCTTGCCCTGAGGTGGTTCGATTAGTCCATTGTCGTTTGTTGAGCTACGATTTGCAAATAATTGGGAAGGGAGAAGAAGCATACCTGCCCCTCATCGGCAAACACAGGAGTAATAGTGCTAGCTATCGCTCCGATAGAAGTGAATGTGATAACGGCAGTGCGCTATTGACCACAGTGTTAGCTTCTCCTTATTCTTTCTCAAAGTAGGGGATCGGAGCAATTGATCGCATGGCACAGACTAGAAGCTTACCCGTGAGCTAAGGCGGAACGCCATTGGTTGTGGATGGCTCTTTTGGTACGAGAGTACCGTTGGTGGGTCAGGTGTGGTGCGGTGGAGGTGAGGTGATGTTCTGGGAAATTATCGAGGTCCCGATTTTGGCTTGGCGGATGTGGCATGGGGTGTCACTCGGAGGCGTTTTTTTCTTCAGGGATTGGTGGTAATAGCATGCGGCACTCGAGCAGTGCGTGTGCCACCTCATGGTATCATGCTCGTAGAATGTTTTAGGACTAGGAAGCTAGTAACTTATTAGCTGTATGACTCGATGATATTACCACACTTTGGAGAGCGGAGGCCCTGTCAACTGAAGCTTCGAAATTGAGCACGATTGATGGCCTACCAGTACCGTCCGAGTAAGTGGAGGGATGGAAAAGAACTAAGTGGATTTGCAGAGCCTCTCACTTGAGCCTTGGCAGGTTTTATGGTTTCAAAACAGTCGAGAGAAACAGGAAACAGGAAACTGTGCGTAGATTCTTTTGATAATCCACTCAACCCAGCTACTGCCATCTACCATCTCCCCTCCACACAACATTTTCCATGGCGGCAAAGGTGTAAGGCTATAACCCTCACTTCCGCTCTCCATTCCGGCTAACGCTTGCTTCCCAGCTTAGTTATCGGCGCAACAAACGGCCGCTTCGTCGAAGCCTTTGCAAAAATCGCTGTTCTGCACGCGAAAAACAACTTCTCACTCTCCCTCCTCCTCGGCGACCTATTCTCCGATCCAAGCAAGACTACCTCCGAAGAGGTGGAAAACATAAAACGCCTACTCCACGGCGAGATCCGTGTTCCATTACCAATCTACTTCGGCCTGGGACAGCACTCGCTTCCCTTGCCCGTCCGCGAAAAGATCAATTCATCCGGTGAAGTCTGTCAAAACCTCTTCTTTCTCGGAAAGAAGACTGTCCTGAATACATCCGACGGCATACGTATCGTTGCATTGGGCGGGAGTCTAGAATCTGGACTCGTAACCGGGGAAGCGGGAGGTGTCGAGGGAGAAACATTGCCGTTTTATTCGGGTAACGACGCGAGGGGGTTGAAAGGAGCCAATCACGCGGATTTACTTCTTACTTACGAGTGGCCGGAAGGTGTGGGGAATCAATCTGCGCTCGCATCGCCGGGTGCGAAAGGTGCGGATGTGATTGCAGAATTGGCGGCGGCATTGAGGCCTAGGTACCACTTTGCTGCTGGTGGAGAGGCGTTCTGGGAGAGGGAGCCGTATCGGAATAAGGTGAGGTCGGGTGAGGAAGGATCTGATACTAAGATTACGAGGTTCCTAGGTGTTGCGGATTGGGGAAATGTGAAGAAGGCTAAGGCATTGTATGCTTTCTCAATTAATCCTAAGGATACAAATATTGCAATACCTGCCTCCGCTACTGCATGCCCGTATAGAGAGGACGGGGGCAAGAAAAGGCCAAGGCAGGATTCAAATGGCGGGGAGAGCTTTTTCTGGGGAGATCACACCAGTGGCGGACACGAGCGGGGCGACAGAGGCGGCAAGCGCGGGAGAGGGGGAAGAGGCGCGCGAGAAGCTAGGCCTCCACCTGGACGTACGTGAACCCTCACCCCTCCAACGAGACCTTTACTAACTGTCACCAGCGGAATCCTGTTTCTTCTGCCTGAGCTATCTGCAACTTGAAAAGCACCTGATAGTCTCGATCGGTAACGAAGCGTACGTAACCACAGCCAAAGGCCCATTAACAAACCCTACCATCAACCCCTCTACACTCCCGTTCTCGTCTCACGTTCTTATAATACCCCTAACTCACACACCAACCATAACCGCCATTGACGATGAAGGCTCACGAAAGTCCACCATGGAGGAAATGACAAATTATCGCCTGGCGATAGAGCAAATGCTCAAAAGTCGCGACTGTGGTGCGGTAACCTTCGAGGTATCCCGTGCTAATGGTGTACACTCTCATTGGCAACTAATCCCTATACCTGATGATAAATTGGCAACTGTGGAAGAGGCTTTCAAGAGCGAGGCTAAGGCTGACCGAATCGGGGAGTTTGAAAAGAGAGGGGTGGACCCTGATAATGAGGGGGATTATTTCCGGGTATGGATATCTGGGATGGACGGAAGCCTAGTGGCCAGTCTGAAAGAGGGGGAGTACTTTGATTTGCAGTTTGGTAAGTTGTTTTCTCGTTAGGTTAGAGCTGGGTGGTGTCTGACTGGTTGCATAGGCCGAAAAGTGCTGGCGAAGGTGATGGGTCTCAAAAGTGTGCACTGGAAGGATTGTGCTCAGACTTTTCAACAGGAAGTTAAAGACGCGAACGATTTCAAGGAAGCTTTCAAGTCTTTTGATTTTAGCCTGTGATGTGGCTTTATAGATATGTAATGTATTATTAACTGTTAAAATTACAATAACCCTATGCAGCTTGGATGGCCAATTCCCTCTCTTTCCCTGTTATATCCCTCAACTGTTTAACGGGCGCAAGCTTGAATGCCTAGAATCTTGACAGCTTTAGAATGGCCCTTGGCGGGAAATCACAAGTTTGCACTTGCTATCACTCGTTAAATGCGTTCTCACACAGAGGACCAGCTGAGAGAGCTTGCAGAATTACTAAATTAAACTTGGTCTCTGATAGAACATGTGAAGCATCATGACCCTGTCGCGGACGACCAACTCGACCCGACTGCATGGTTCCAAACGCGCCGGAGCCGGCGATTCGTCTGGTTCACTGCAGTACCATCTTTACCGACTCTAGTATTTGTAAAGCCTAAAATAAAAGATACGTGCCCTCCTATTTTACACTAAAAATGAGTATGTTTGCCTCGCAAAAACTACAGCTTTGGGAAGATTCACTAGAGCCATTGGAGCCATCTGGATATCACCACCCATTAGTGATAGGCTGTGTTAGTAAATGCCCCATGGCACAATACCAGAAAATTTAATAATATAGTGGTCAAAAGATACTACTTTCAATCTTCTTCCAATCTTATAAGAGCCTCCCATAGGAAAGCACGGTGCAATGCCACTTTGCCCAATCTAGCCCCTCAGCGCTCAGCTATCATTGTGAAGTGAGAAATTCTCATGATTCCTGCTTGTACCGCACTCAGAAAGTCTGTGTAATTGCCTACATGACCGGTATGGCATTGGCCGTTAGCTTTATATTGCTTTCGGGTGGGTTGTGACTGCTTAAAATCGGCCTCAAAATGGGTGAGCAATGGGTTTCGTCACTAAGATCGCAGGGCACTATAGATACCAAATAGACTATATCGAGTCTGAGAGCATGAAAGAGCCCTCGATCCATACATTATAGTCATTCCATAGCACAGGTGCTATAGCTCCTAGGTTTTCCGTCCGGGTAACGAGGGGGATTACAGGAATTTTCCTCCGACAGAGCCGCCAGTTGTACACGCATGTTATCATACGGTGCAACGAGGCAGCAGTGCATTCAGCGGGGGAATATTGATAGCGAGAGGTGGGGCCAATTACCAACTTCCAACGCTTCTTTTTGTCTTGGCATTTCCATTGTGATTCTCTACGAGTAGTCTCTCTCTTCTTGCTTCACGACAGTTAGACTATCTTTTGAATTTAACTTGTCCCCTCCACCAAACAACCTTCAACCCACCCACCACCTACCGCCAACTGACCCTACTCGTACACCACCACCACAACAACAAACTCGCTCTCTCTGGTCATTCATTTTCTTTTCTTTTTCCTCCCCCCCTTCCTTCCTTTTTGTCTTTCCTCCACTGCTGTCATACTCGTACTCCCTCACCTCACCTCCTCCGAGCGTTAGTTAACGTCCTTGGTGAATCGTCTTTTTCTTTCTTGTTTCTTAGACTTTCTCGGAAACAAGTACCCCCGTATTTTAGTGGGACACGAGCTTCCGGGAATATCAAACTAGCATTAATTTCTTCTTGAAGTTCCGAATTGAAGATGAATCGCTCTCGCGGTAAGATCAGGCCGCCACGTAGGGTATTGTCCATCCCATTCTGTTGTTTACCATTTCATGCCACACCCCGTGAAAGCTGATATTTGGAAAAATGCTAAATTAATAAATAGGGACTCGCCACAGACCATGTAGATTTTGACGAATACTGGGAAGTCCTGGCCCAATCGCTGCGAGAAATCTACGCAAAGAACGCCTCCCACTTATCCTTTGAAGAAGTCTATAGAAACGCATATAAACTTGTCTTGAAGAAACACGGCGATCGTCTCTACGGGAATGTGAAGAAGCTGGTTGGAGAGCACTTGCAGATGGTTGCCGTTAGAGATGTTAAACCCTTGCTACCTAGCTCCATTGTTACCGGTGACGTTTCATTTGGTACGGCAACTACCGAGAGGCGGACGGTTGGGACTAAATTCCTGGAAAGATTGAAGTTTGTTTGGGAAGACCATCAGCTTTGCATGGGCATGATGAAGGAGGTGCTAATGTATATGGTTGGTCACCTGTTTCTGGCGGTTGGGGTTGGGTATATTGGTTTCGATTTTGCTGACCTTGGAGTAGGATCGAGTGTTTTGCGCTGATCATAAAATCCCTTCGATATACGTTTCTTGTATGGGGCTTTTCCGTGATCATATCCTTAGGCATCCAGAGTACAACATCGGGAACGCTCTGAACAGTGTTATCTTGGACCAGATTAAGATGGAGCGGGATGGCGATATTATCAACCGTGCTACAATTAGAGCTTGTGTATACATGCTTGAAGGGCTATACGAAACGGAGGAGGAGCTCGAAAACCAGAAGGTGTATCTGACAAGTTTTGAAAGTATTCTCGCCTTCCCGAAATTAAGATTTTCGATGACGGCATGGTTTGTTCAATGCTAACCGAACCGGAACTATAGACAACTTTATCCTGGCTAGCGAAGTGTTCTACCAAAAGGAGGGAGAACAATTGCTGCGGGACTGTGATGCTGCAACATACCTACGAAAAGTGGATAAGCGTCTCAAGGAAGAATATTCTCGGTGCCATGATACCTTGTCCGTGCTTACCGAGCCAAAGATAATGAAAGTTGTTGACCAGCAATTAATCGGCGCAAACATAAACGATGTTATGGAGATGGAAGGTTCAGGCCTCCGGTTTATGCTAGACAATGACAGATACGAGGACTTGAAGCTTGTCTATGAGTTGATCAGCAGAGTAGATTCCGAGAAGAAGAGCCTCAAGAAGAAAATGTGTATAAGGTTGGTGGCAATGGGTAAAGAGATTAATCGAACGATCTCTACACCACAGACAAGTACAGCTTCGGGAACAGATGGTACAGGAGATTCGAGCAAGCCGAGTGCTGCGGTAGTAAGCGAAGAAAAAGTAGCAAACAACATAACTCTTGTTGCTATCAGATGGGTCGATGAGGTCTTGGCACTGAAGGACAAATATGAAAGCATCTGGGAGCGGTCATTTGAGAAAGATAAAGGGATACAGGCTGCCATGACAAGGGCATTCACGGATTTCATCAATGATTTTGACAGATCACCGGAATTCATCTCATTGTTCATCGACGAAAATCTGCGCAAAGGCTTGAAGGGCAAAACAGAGAGTGAAGTTGATGCCGTGCTCGATAAAGCACTAACTCTATTCCGATATATTGCTGATAAGGACGTCTTCGAAAGATACTATAAGAAGCACCTTTCCCGTCGCCTTTTGATGAATCGCTCTGTGTCCCATGATGCCGAGAAACAAATGATTGGTAAATTTAAGATGGAGGTCGGATTCGCATTTACGGGCAAGTTTGAAGGCATGTTCAAAGACATGAATATCTCGGAGGAGATGACGAGCGAGTTCAAAAGGCTGTTGCAAGAGAGCGATAGCAACCACAAGAAGGGCGTTGAGTTGTCCGCCCAGATTCTCACATCTACTTTCTGGCCCGTGGGTGGGGGTGGTACAAGCGACCATCCATGCGTCTTCCCACCGGAGATCAGAGCCGTCAGAGATTCATTTACGAAATACTATCTAGGTCGACATAGTGGGCGCAGGTTAGATTGGCGCCCTGATATGGTGTGTTTCTTCTTTTCTCATCTTGCTTTCACGAGTTATAGATTAATTTGTGAGATGTTAATCGTGGTGACTCCTTGTTCCAGGGGACGGCGGACCTCAGAGCTGCTTTCAAAGGGAAGAGGCACGAGTTAAATGTTACAACTTATGGCATGGTCATTTTAATGGCTTTCAGCGAGCTCAGCTCTGGAGAGATGCTGTCCTTCGAAGTGAGACCCCCGCCCCAACGCTCCCATGACTGACTATTAACGTTTAATAGGAAATCCAGACAATCACCTCTATCCCAGAGCAAGATCTCGTCCGAAATCTCCAGGCTCTCGCAGTAGCTCCTAAAACACGTGTTCTGATCAAGAAACCAATGTCTCGAGATGTCCGATTAACAGACGTCTTTGCTGTTAACGAGGAATTCTCTTCAAAATTCATGCGCATTCGCATCGGCGTGGTGGCCACCAACCGTGCTGAAACTGACCAAGAGAGACGGGATACAGATGAGAAGACTGAGAGATATAGAGGAGCTACGATTGAAGCTGCCCTTGTCAGGATAATGAAACAACGAAAACTTATATCTCACACGGAGCTTGTCAACGAGGTGCTTGCCCAAATGGGCTCGAGGTTTAACCCTGACCTTACGATGGTAAAGAAGAGAATTGAGTCATTGATGGAAAGGGAATACATGGAGCGTGCTGAAGGTGAGAGGCAGGTGTATCGTTATATTGTACGTTCTCCATGGCACCACCTTCTCTCCTTACTGCGATACTGCCCAAAATGATACTAAGATTATCAGGCCTAATTCCGTTCTCCCCGACTCAAAACCTTGCTATTAGCTATCCCATCTTATCCCATTCTTTTCTTTCAACATGGTGGTATTTTTTTCTTCCTTTTCATATTCATATCTACATCTTTTCTCCTCTTCTCTTTCTCAATTCAGTCCATCTTCATTTCTGGTATATACTTGGCGTTCATGAGAAAAGTGGCCTGACGTGCGCTCTGGAGGACCTTTTTCATTCTTGCCTTTATTCTCTCTTGTATTTCTTTTCCCTATACGGACTAAACAAGTGATGACGGAATAGCGTGGATAGGTGGTTACAATGAAATGTGATGAAGCAGTGGTGTTTCTTTCCCAAAAGGAATAGCTGATTGTACTGAGAATATCAATGGGTGCTATTGTGAGTAATTTGGAGTTTGCGAAAACTATCACTGATGGGTTGCTTGATTACATTTGTAAAGAAAAGAAAAATGTAAAAGTGGAAAAATAGCAAGCGGCGGTTGTGAGCTTGAAATTTGTGCCCCAGTTGATTTCCTTTCTCTGACATTATTTTCGGGATACTGAAGGGCGCCCACAAGATCATGCAATGACACAAGAGCAGTTTTGTGGTCGTCGTATAACTTTTTGTTGTTGCTGGTAGCTGGTGGGTAAATGAGGTCTGGTATGATATTAGCTGGTTCACCTGGGCGCAAGGGGCACTCCCTTCTGCTTAGTTTGCAATTGAAATGTGCTAGAAATATGAGATGGATAGGACCGGATTCCATTTTGATGATATGTGACTCACCATGAAGCTGCAAACTAGTGAGTTGTCATAGTACTTGCATTTGTGTCCGCAGAAGCCAAATCCGCACGGGACGTCACTCGAATGGAGATGAGGTTACAAACCACCCATCCACCAAACATAATACATTTTCAAATGCTGAGGCAACCCGGGCATTACCGACTCCCAGACCAAACCGCCCACACTGCATCCCCGAACCCCACCCCCAAGATTAGAGGAAACACCGCCACCCAAGCCCCGTCAAAGCCCCGCCAAATCGAACACAGATATCAGATACACACCGAGGCCGCCGCAGACCGATTAAACTACTTCCAGGAGAGAAAGTCCTCCGCAGAGCCACCGCCTCCGTGAGTTTTCTCTAGCGCCCCCGGATCGCGGGCGCTATAATTTGTTTCCTTCAGGTCCAATGTCCTTAGAGCTCCGGAGCACCATACTCAACCCCGGAACGACGGGGCGACCACACCAAATAATCAATCGGACCTCCCTTTTCTGTACCGCAAGGGGGCGTGCGTGCTCGATGGGCTGCTTCTTGCTAGGTTCTTTTGATGGTGGGCTTGGGGCATGGTTTCGGCTACCAGCTTTGTTCTGTTTTCATTGATAGTCCTTCTGATCAGAGCACTGAGGAGGGGGGCTTTGGGAGGTTTGGTTTTGAAGTGAGGAATTATTAGCCTCTTTGTGTTGTGCTGACTCACTCGAGCAATCTGTGTCTTTCTAGGCTGTGAGGGGGAAAAAGGATCAGGAGTGAGATCTTGTGAAGGATTAGGCGTTTCAAGATAGCGGAAACAAATCAGCCCATTCACGCCCCACGCACCGAACAGAAGCCTTCGCCACTACCGCTCCACCCAGTCCACAGCCCCCTCCCGCGCCAGCGTTGTTCCCCAAAATATGCACCGCCTGATAGGACACCAGCACTAGCAACATCTGCCTTCTCCATCCGCGGCTCGATAACAGGGAATGGGATGGGGTTTTAGGTTCGTTTTAACCAACCCACTCATTACCTCCCCTTTCCCATCTCTGTTCCATTCTGCCGGACTGTTCCTGGTTCCTGCATGAAGGATTTGACGATTGGTCGGTCTGTGCCGTACCCTTTTTCTTTTCTTTCTTTTTTCAGGCTCTACAAGTACCTTGAAGGATGGCATGGTGATATCCTGCCTGTGATATACCGGTGGTAGACTATCACTGGCTAGCTGGCTAGCTAGCTCGAAAACCGCCCCGGCCACGGGTAGCCGAACACCAATCTACTGCACAGTCCACAAGCCAGAAGACTGAATACACCCAACCTTAAGTAAGTACCATACCGGTACCCGGCAGTGGCAAAATGGCCTCTAAGGACGGAATGAACAGGTATCGTACATGTAGTCACTCGACCCGGAACCGTACTCGAGTACTTTTGGACGGGCATCCGAGGGGTATCGTCTCCCCGCCAAATATTGTACCGGTTGCGGAAAGGAGGCGCCTGGTATTGATAATCCTGATGGATATAGCATCATGGGCAATTTTAACGAAAGTCACGAAACTTATAACAGTACAGTAATCTGAGTAGAATATAGTAATTCCCCAGCTGACTCATTGCCAACAGGCTTCATTGTTAGTACTTGTACCATAAAAAGGGCACCGCTCCCCTCTCATTTCCGGGCCCGGGGCCGAGAGTTTCCCCAAGAATTATCGCGACCCGTGGCAAGAGCTCCAAGGATCTAAGACAGGGAGACAGAGGGTATTAAGTGCGATGATTGGGGCTCATGTCTTCTCACTCGTGTTTCAGCAGTGTGCCGAAGACCACGTGGTGGATTTCCTATTCCTCCGTGCAGACGGTATACACCTAGACGAAACTTTGTAGAAACAAGTATATCGGACGGTACGAGCGTGCATAAGGCACTTCTCTAACCGTAAGCTAGAGGGGAAAGGAGGAGCTGCAATAGGTACTGTGCGGGTATTCGACGAGTACGAGTACTTGTACAGTACAAGCCCAAGCAAGTACTACCGTATTGCATCTCCCCGCCCTGCGCGGATGTGACGGCACATAATTGGGTGGATGCACGCATGCTACGTTACACACCGCACGGCCCGACAATCGTGATTACTTGGATGGAATTCAACGCCTGGCTAAAAAAGACAACTCGACAGGAAACGTATCAACACTCGACCGCAACAACTAGACTATTACAAGTACCGTACTCGTAGATGGGTAATTTTGAACTCCAGCCAAAGAGGCGGACAAACCCATCACTTGAAACATGGTATTTGTGTGTCAAAGAAGCATTAGTAAGTCCTGCTAACTAACCCCTAACTTCGTACCCAATTTAGATTGGTAAATCAATGAATTTTTCAAGAAATGCCTCGTACTTGTATACTCGAGTAATGTACGGTACTTGCACAGTGTGCCGCACTCGTACTCGAGTACTCAAGCGCCTGCAGGTGTTGCATACCATTACAAAAGACAAGCCAGGTCTGCTCGAGTACTGTACCGAGATATCAAAGTGGCTCGGTCGACCCTCCCCCCCCAAAAAAAAAAAAGAATCGGATGACGGCCTTGTCTGTGTGCGCGGTACTCTCCTGGGATGGGTAGAGAGGGCTTTACCCCGACGTTTGAGAGACAGAGCGCGTTGCTTATTGGCAGACACAATATCAACGTGGTTGGCTTTCGATGACGAGCATGGTACAAGTACCAGCCTTCTGTGATACAGTGCTCTTATGGCGGCTTTGAAGGCTCCATGACAATCTGCGAAGCTGGAAAGGAGGATTCCCACTGTCTTAGACATACGGTACTGCGGGTCATGTTTAACTTGATCGGGTGAGGATCTGGTTTTTTTTATTTCTTTTATTTTTTTGATGGGTGGTTGGGTATTAGCTTGTGGGATGGGCTTTCGGGCAGAGATTTACACCACTACTCGTACAAGTACTCGTACTTGTATAACTTACTGGTATTGTACCGGTAGGGTGAGGTTTATTTTGTTTTTTCCCTCTTTTTTTTCTTTTTATTTGCGCGGTCGGTGGCTACGTTTGTCTCAGGTACGAGAGGTATTCTTTTTTTTTTTTTCCACTCTGTTCTGGTGATAGTCGGTGCTTTTAGAGTTGCAGAAGACAAACGGGATCTCAGGTATCATAAATTGATTCCGTTCTAGCCGGTAATATGGACTCTGGCATGGTGGTGACCTGAGGTGGTGGACTTGCCTCGGGTGTATCGGTCAAGTCCCAATTTTATTCGGGGACTTGATGCTCACTTGGTTTGGCTTAGTCTTGGATTCTACTTGAGTAGAGTACTCGAGTAGACTACAGTCGCACCTCGCTATCCCGGATGGCCAAAATCCGCAGAATCTGTCCGGTTCAACGAGTAATCCGGGACAACGGGTCTGGTTTTGCAGTAAAGAATTTTTGAATTCACAGTGTTTCATACGGGACAGCGAGGTATCCGTATTATCGAGATCCGGGACAGCGGGGTTTGACTGTACTATGACACCAGGATCCGCATCACTGGAATGAGGGCGGCTATCGTGGGAACGTTGAGGCTCCACCGGCACTGTACCGTGTTCGAGCACAACGCTGGCCCAAGTGAGGGCGATAAGGTTTATCAAGTGGGAAGGTTCTAGGATGGTAAAAACTAATTTACACACGATTTCCCCACCGAAATGCCAGGCAAGGCAAGTCAGATTGACAGAAGGTAGATACCCTTCGTGACGGATGGTGCGGGGGGGGAGGGGGGGGCTTCAATGCTGTGCACTGCCGTATTGCCGGTACAGTACGGTACTCGAGTACTCAGTTTATCCGCTTATGGTCTGTCGTGGATAATCTGCGAGCACGATGGGGATGGTGTACTGTACTCGAGTACTCAAGTATCTGAACGGGGTGTTCCGCGATTAGTCTATATCCAACGATCCTCCAGCTTCCTCGGCTCAGGCCCAGAGGTGCAAAAGGCTATTTTTCTCCACACGAAACACTTGCCTTGTCACGGAGCGGGGTGTGAAGCAATGGCGCAACAAGTTGTCGCTTGAAGTTATAGAGCAGACCGCGAACGAGCCTAAGGGACGGACGGGGACAGCGAACAAGTTATGCGGCGCCAGCGCTCGCCGGGAAATTTTGTGTGGCTTGCCGATACTGCTCGCTCACCATCTGCGGCAAATGGGTCCCGCGCAACCCGAATTCCTGGAGCTGAGTCGAAGGTCAACAATGCTCGTACGAGTGTCATACATTATCAAAACACTTTGGTTGTATTTCGACGGCACTCGCTCGACTCGGGGAGTGGGCAGGGTCCAAAGTACGGTAGAGATATAGTTTAGCAGCTTCCAAAAGGGCTTCCCTGCAGCAAATCTGTCGTATCGCTTTGCATGATCCCCGAGATAATAAGTATAAGCAGATTGTCTAAGGATCTCAAGGATTGCCCCTGCGGAATCATGAGGAGGAAATGGGCACGATAAAGGATAAATTACTGTAATGGTATCTGAAGCGGAGCAAGTAACTTTCTCACCGGACACGTCCAGGGTTTGCCTGGTACAGTACTTGTAGAGAGACCTGGAAGGGAACAGACGCAAGGAACGAACTGGTGGGGGAGGATCGCTCGCAGCCTACCGTTCTTGTACTCGTACCATGTGAGCATTGAAAGCTCATTTCCAATTCAAAGGATAATAATAGACGCATGGATCTCTGGCTTCGGTGAAACAAAATATCATACATATTGTAATATTATGGAGTTGGAATGGTTCTGCGACCTTTTCTCTTTCCTCTTCTGGTCTCCGCGAGCTACCTGCCACCGTATTTGTCACCTAAGACCGGGCACGACTGTGTAGCGAGAATCAAATCTAAAAGTTGGGGGTGGGAGCTTCCGGAAAGTGCTCGAGTATCGCATCATATGATGTGTATTTTTTTTCTCACCGTTGTGGTACCGTACTCACAACCTTACCCACGGTGCTGTGGTACAGTGCGGCGGTAGCTCGTACCGCACAAAGTAGAGACGATTATGTGGAGGTGGGCTTAGTCGGGGTGTGAGAGAGAGCAAAGCGCTATCCTACTGAACGAGTGCGGTACAGTAGACTACGCGTAAGGTAGGCTTGAGCCTTGGACACACAACAGGAAGAGGGGAGAGTTCCGGGGGCTTTTTTTATTTTTTATTTTTTACGATACCGGCGGCCGCCGCGAGAATATGATATGCAGAGTTAGGATATGAAGGCATTGCTGGTTGGGAGGAGCAATTCTGCGGATCTAGGTTATATTGGATACAGGATGGATGCTTGGGAGAACATGCCTTGCACACAAGCACCGTTTACTCGACTATCGTACCATGAAGGTTCGGGGGTGGATGCGACGGTACGAATTCACTGTGGCCGTAGCAGTATGCGCAATGTGAATTGACTGTTGTGCATATATTCCCTTCGTGCAAGCTCTAAAAGAGTGCTTGAGGGAAAAGGTGCAACTGGTCCATTGTTGGATGGATTGCTCACTTCATGGTGTAGGGGTGGCTGTCAAGCCATGAGGGTGGGAGTACTGTACGAGTACAATGCAGAAGGGGGCTTTCTCCGGGGCTGAGCCTTTTTTTGGTTTTTTTTACTGATAGCAGACGAGGAGGTGGAGATGTTTTTCCTCCATTCGGGAGTGAGCTGTCGTCTGGAGCCGCCTGAAGTCTGAGGCTGAGTTCTCAATCATTCTGGTTGCCAAGAGGTAACCCAACCCGGCAGCTAAACTATAACCAGTAATCTGTTTACCGTTACCACCTTGCGGGTCTGGGCCAACCACTGTAAAAGTGGTCCTGGACGCTGATGTATGGTTCATGCAGTCGTGAGCCTCTTTTTCCTTCATCAGAGCACGAGAAAACATCCACACAGCAAGGGCGTGAAGGCAAGCCCTCGAGAAACCTCGTGGAATTGAATTGCGGCCAGCGCATCCCTTCTAGTTGTCCTTTGTACTGTACTGACAGCTTAGGTTACCCTTCGTGTCCACACCTGCTTTACTTGTCCATTCACGACGTACCGCCAACGTTTTACCACTACTACGTTTGCTACGACTTCAAACGGCCCGCTCATCATAAACTTTTTTTTTCTACCGGTAGACAAGCTATCACTTGATCGCCGTTGGCAAGACCAAACCTCGTTTTTGTTCCTCCCACTAGGTATTCCCTTAAGGCCCGGCTTCGCTGGCTTACTGTTCTGATTCCTACTCCCCTCTCTCCCCTTCTAACACTTTCACAATTTTACTCTTTTACGATAGGTTATGTGAAACGACACTGATCTCCACAACCGCTCTTAATCCACGCATACTCACACTCATACACATACCTCCTCTGAATCGACAATTATCGAATAACTCACGAATTTACGAATCCACAGCCTGGCAGTTCTGGGTAGGAAGGGGCTATTTGTTGCAGCAGTCCCTTGTTTGGTTTATTTACTTTTTCTTTTCTGATTCCTATTTTTCTTTTTTCTCTCCCCTCCCCACGTTTTGTGGTGCGTACGAGTGATCTCACCGAAAAGGGAAAAGTGTAGGGCTTCAGCTCCTGAGCAACATCAGAGGAGAACGGAAGGCTGGGTAAGAGTTTGGGCCACACTTGCCTGTGTCATCCGAGTCAGGTAAGGTTCGTTAGCTCCGGTTCCTTGTGTCGCCCTGTGAATAGAAGCATACTGGTCTTGTAGAGGCGCACTAGAGACTTGCTCTGCGGGAAAGGAAAGGCCCAGATATCTATAAGTAGGGCCCCCAACCTCGAGTACTGCGGGGTCTTTTTTTTTTTCCTGTTGTTTGCCCCCACTTCTCCCCAATCACGACTTTGTCGGATATATACCACCTTGCTTCCTGCATTCCAAGGACTTCATTGTACGGAATACCTACCGTTACTGCTAACTCAGACTGGTTTCTGGCTCCAATCTCTAGCAGTGCCCTTTAAAGGATAGATAAATACCTCCGGCTCAACCCCCCTTCATTCCAGCCGCATTATCCTCTCGCATATATTGGCACTCCCGTAATTTTGACGTTTGCATACTGTCACGAAGAATTATCACTATTACGAACACGATGCGTGCCATAGTATTTCGATTTGTGGCAGCTAGTCTGTTTGCCGCACTTACGAATGCTCAGACATATACGGATTGTAACCCTATGCTGAAGAGTATGCGGAGCCCGCAGGACCTGATTGTTTGGAACTCTGGACTGACAAGAATTGTGTAATAGCCTGCCCTCCCGATCCCGCGCTCTCTGGAGTATATCAGCATACCTATGGCGGAGAAGCGCCCAACTTCAAGTACTTGTCGAGCAAGGATGCCATCAAGTATGGTGGAAAGGACGGAGCGATCTTCAGAATTGCAAAGCCAAAGGATGCGCCGACAATTGTCAGCAGCTTTTATATAATGTGGGGCAGATATGAAGTTGTCCTAAAAGCAGCCCCAGGTGCCGGCATCATCTCTTCAATAGTTCTCCAGTCGGATGATCTTGACGAAATCGATTGGGTATGTTGATTCACCGGCTATCGCTTGTTCGTATATATGGTGTATACATGGGTTTTTAACAATTATTGTAGGAGTGGCTCGGCGGCAAGCCTGGAGAAGCACAGTCAAATTACTTTGGAAAGGGGAATACCGCCACTTACGACCGTGGTGCAGTCCACCCCATCGATAGTCAGGCTAAATTCCATAAATACGGGATTGACTGGACTGCCGAGAAGATTGACTGGTTGATTGACGATGTTGTCGTCCGTACCCTAAAGCCCAGCCAGGTCAAGGGTGACTTTTACCCCCAGACTCCCATGACTGCTAGAATCGGATCATGGGCTGGTGGAGATCCCGACAATGACCAGGGAGTTATTGGTTAGTGGTTTGGAAAGCAGTTTCGATGGATTTGGACTAACAGTGATACAGAATGGTCCGGAGGGCCAACCGATTTTACCAAGGGACCCTTTGACATGGTTGTCCAGAGCATCTACGTTCGGGACTACTCCACGGGAAAGGAATACGTCTACAGTGACAAGTCTGGTTCCGCCGCCTCTATTAGGTCCAACGGTGGCAGTATAATGGGAGGAGGGACCAACCCGGGAACCCCCAACTTGTCATCATTGTCCGCGGCCCCATCATCTGGCTCCTCCGGCTCAACATCATTTTTCAACGCCCCGTCCAACAGTGGTCGCCTCTCCTCAACAGTTAGCAAAAGTGAGCCCACCCCGACCGACGGATCATCCGGCCCCAAACCGACTAACACGAACACGGAGGCCACCCAAAAATCACCCTCGCCATCCTCGCCGCCATCCTCGTTGCCATCTGGTTCTACTGAAACCCTTTCCACCGTTACGCGTGGTGGGGGTTTCATCGCCACTGGAAACTCTACTGGACCCGTGGAACCGACAACCACTGGATCCGGTGTGTCTGCGCAGACTACGAACACTGGTATGCCCGCTTCCAATGGGTCTGCCAAAACCCCCATAGTTGCGGGGATAGCAACGGTATTTGCGGGGGTGGTTTCTGGGTGGCTTTTGTAGATTTTTTATCTAGGGTTTCTTTTATTAATTAACTAGAGGGATAGAATTTGGTTTTGTATTTTTCCTCCCTTTTTCGTGTTTCATTTTATCAGGATGGCATGGAGAGTTTTTTTCCTTTTATTTTCTTTACTCTCCTTGATCCCTTGGCATTCTATTTCCCATCCTGAATGAAGGATATGCATAGCGAATGATTTTTATTTTGCATGAGGTTTGTTTTTCCTGTTTCCCTCGCATACTCTCTCTTTTTATTACATACGTATCCTCTTGGTTGTGGTTCACGCTTATATATACGGACTGGAACGAGTAATGTATTCTACATGATTGAGGATGAGGATGAAGATGGAGATGGTGAAGTCAAAGCTACTCTTACAATTTTTTTTTTTGACCTGTGGGCTGAGTTTTTCCGCATGGTATAATAGATTGGTATCGCTAGCATGGCCGTGCCCAGCGATTGTAATCACTTCCGAGCAAAGTTCTCATGCCTCGATTGGCACCAGGCGACTTAACTATAGAAGATGTAGTATCATGTCGTCATCGCTGGGGGTGAGCGGATGAGGTAGTCTGGGGCAGATATCACTTCGTATTGTTCTAAGTTATCCATTATCATACAGAAAATACAGTTCTCCAATGCCTGTTGTAGCGTGCTGTCCACAGTGAGTGTGCCAAGGCGAATCTTCTCAATTCGTAGGTGCGAAGGGGGGGGGACAGACCGGCCCAGTTCGGCAGGGCATAGTTTAGGGGTATTGCGGTAACAAGGTTTATTATTCCTATGGCATTTTCCGCAAGGGTTTTTGGTTGTTCGGCGACACCAGACTGACCCCTTGCGGAATCTTACAAGTATCAGATTATTATGATGGTATTTTTTCCACCTGGCATGAATCTGCGCCCAGTGTGGCATTTCTCTCTATCCCCCTCTCAAACTTCATCCGGCTCGCGAGACCTATGCTTATTTGGTATCGTAGCTTAGTGCGTAGCTAGCTAGCTAGCTAGCTGGTGGATATTGTGGAAAATTTTGACGGTTGGGGAAAAGGATCGTAATCGGGTTTCTCATATTACCGCCGTATCGCGAGATTTTTGCGGCGTCGCCGAATAGAAGGCCCCGGTTCAGGTAGGCCCTGTCCGGCGATCACTGTAACTATTTTGGAAATCTCGTGGTGCTCGTGGGTGGGGGGCCCTTGGATGTGTTTCAAGCGGTGGGATAAAAGAAATGCCATAAAAGTATAATTATGAAGAAATCGCAACTTCTTTTTTCTTTAACCTGCAGGATACCTCTACTAAGCCAGATAAGAGCCTTCGTATAAATCGGGGTCCGGGGGGAAGAGCTTTTTGGGAGGCTTTTGTAGGCATCATATCACACCAGGTGGGCGGGTCTGCAGCAACACAGGATATCACTCGTCAAATCTGACCCATCAGTCAGCTCGTGCACACAACGAGCCGGAAGTGGAGGGTAGAGCGACATGGAAAACCTATGTGGGGCACTAAGGACGGGGGGAGAAGAGGTGTGTTGCGCTTGGCGTTTGCCATGAGCTGAGTTTGATAGCTGGGAAAACCTTTTCTTCTGTTGGCACACCATTGGAGGCCTAAGATAAAGGGAGTGAGTGATATTGTATGATGAATTACTACTCTGGTATGCTTGTCTATTTGGGGGACTCAACGTTTGCGTCTGGCATAAAATTGATGCAATTTCATCGCTGGGTCTGTTCCGGTAACGGATTTGGACAATCACGAGCGGATGCCGGGCCCACTGACGAGTACTATATATGCCTTCACCTCCCACCGCGTTCGGGTTTGTTCAGAGAACTTGGCTGGGTTTGCGAGAGGTTGAGGATTGGGAAATTGAGTTAGACGCGGTGGTGGTTGATCGAATCTTCCGTGAACATGTTATCATACTCGGATTTGATTTCTTTTCCCTGCTTGTTGGTCCAAGGGGTTGGTACGGGTACCAGCGATCCAGGCTAATATAATTCCACTGCCCCGATATCGAACCCATCACCACCCTCAGGGTCTACAAAGAAATAGGGAAAAAAGCCCCGGAAATCGATAGCTGTGATTCCCAGCTCACTGATCAACCATACGAACTTACATAAATTGCCGGCAGGTACGCCGCTATGATACTTCCCGACATTCCACCCCGTAAACCCCCCATTACGTCCACCCTCAGCCGTACTGGTGCCGTCGCGAGCTGAGGGGGATAGTGATCGCCAATTACTTCGTTCCAATAATCGCAACCGGTACGGTACCTGGACTGTCGGCTGTATGTAAGCTCCAATGACGGTATTACTCGTCGGGCTTGGGGAGCACGACCCGAGCGGGCTGGCCAACTTTCGCGATTGTGAGGGATTGATTCTAGTCTCTGGTGGATGGTGGGGTGCGGGT
Source organism: Tuber umbilicatum (assembly GCA_003313605.1). Taxonomy (NCBI): domain Eukaryota; kingdom Fungi; phylum Ascomycota; class Pezizomycetes; order Pezizales; family Tuberaceae; genus Tuber; species Tuber umbilicatum. The sequence goes on along the minus strand of QLOI01000675.1, from coordinate 14,859 downwards.
GTTACGATATCTATACACTATGAGCACGGGTTTCTGCGTGCATACTGCTTTGAGTAACTTATGCACGTGAGTATTGATAGCTTGCACCGGAACGTTTACTCGAGTACAGACGTGTTATAGTATTGTACGAGCACACTATTAACGCGCATCGCATTCACTCGATACTGAAAAGATAATCAGATGCGAGCGTGCACACCACACCTTAACTGGTAATTTGGCCCACTATATAAAACCCGCAAAGAACAACCTAAGTTACAACCTACAATACAATGCAAAACTACGCTAATATAAATAAATAAAATGAATAAATAAATAAATGGTATAATGTTAACATCACGGAGGAAGAGTGCAAGGTAAGAAAATAGAAGTAGAGTAAACATTACAACGGAGCGATGTATGACATGACGGGTGATATATATATATGTATATAGGAAATTGAAGAGGTGTGGATGAATGGACGGAAGTGAAGAGGGTGGGAGAAAGAATAAGGAATAAATACTCCTTACCCCATCCAATCATGTCAATCACTATGACAACGGATCTAAAAAGAAAAGGCAACGGTGAAGGAGCGAAAAGGAAAGAGAGAGAGGGGGGGGTGGAATGAAAAAGGTAACCTTGTGTCCGGACTCAAATGGCTCTTATACTCTTTCCTCCTCCCCTCCTCCCTTCAACAAGCGGCTGCCTGCCTACGAAATATACCCCCCAATCTCAACGTTCAAACTTTCTAGCGTCCCACTCCTCGTATGCCTAACATGCCCTTCTTCTTTCTCCTCCCCTTTATCCGCAGCATCACCAACCTCCCAATCCGTTCTAATCTCCTCGAGCACCTTCTCACACCAGTGCCTAATATCCCTCTGGAAATCCCGCCACCCGTCTTCAGTCCCGTTAACCACGCCCGTGACATCAAACTTCAGCCTCAACTCCCACCGAATCTCCGCAGCTTTCTTCCAGAAGCGCAAGTTCTCTGCTGAGCGGTAGGGCTTGCTGAATTCTTTGTGGTAGCTCGGGATTTGGCCAAAGGGTCGCTTGGAGCGGCGGACGACGGCGTTGTGGATCAGGATCAGGCGGAGGCCTGAGCGGAGTGCTAGGAGGAAGGGCGTTGGAAGCGGAGTTGCTGGCTCGGTGGGAACAATCGGGGGGAGGGGGTCTGGGGAAGAGTCGAAGTAAGTTAGGAATAGGTGATAGCGGTCTGATAGCAGGGTGATTAGCATGTTGGGTTCAGGATTGGGGATTGGGGGTTAGGGCGATTAGGGAGCAAACCCATTTCCCGACCTTCCCAGCTGCCTTCTAGCCATTCCCTGCCTTTCTTCCGCATGTCTGCAATTGCATTTTCCTCTGCTACCAATGATAGCTCCACGTTATCGATCCAACTGACCACAGCGTCTCGTTCTTCGGGTTTCACACCGCCGTCGAATTTTCTCTGCGCTAGCCGCTTGAGTGCGTCTAGAGTTGTTAGAAATCCCTCCCTCAGCGACCTGTCATCCAGCGTCGACAAGAGCGATGTATCGGTGGTATAGTAGTACGCCTTCGCAGCCCGAATGGCAGAAGTTGCTAATTCCACCAATTCATTCCCATGAAGTTCGCTGAACCCGGGCGGTAACGGAGCCAGGTCCTCTTCGCCCTCCACCTTTTCCTTGCGCGCTGGCCCACCCGGAATTGCAAAGCTCTGCAACCACGCACTTTTCGTCACTGCCAAGGCGCCCCGCAACCGCTCTCTGAGAACCTGAGGATTTGGGGTTGGGGGGATATGCTTTGTCTGGGGGTTGTATGTGGAGGTGGTAGGTGGTAGCATGACCGACTCATCAAAGGAGAATTCGTCGAGCTCAGAGGGCGATTCAGAGAAGAAGTCAGCTTCCATAGGCATGAGAAGTTCTGGCGACGATCGAAGTGAGGAATAAGTCGAGTCTCGTGGGATCCCCTGGGCTGTTGTGTCCACCTTCAAATTGCTCGAGCTCTTCTTCGTCTGTAGTCCGCTGTCCACTTAGTCAGAGAAGCTCTTGCTATATAAAAGAGTCACGATGGAGAACTTACGCCCCTTTCCCATCCAACAATCCAGTCTTTGCAAAAAAGTACTGAAGATGAGCGATACTTCCTAACGCCATCACACTTTCCCTGGACCGCGCTGAGGTTGAGAACTCAGTCCCTTGGGGTCGCATGAACCCGCGTCTTCGTGGCCCCCCGAGGTCCATCCGAGCAAGTGAAGATCTGGCCGAATAATCGGACGAAGTATCGGAAGACGCGTATCCCAATTCCCCGGGCGTGAAAGTTAAAGCCGGAGATGGAGGAGTCATCGGTAGTGTATGAGGCGAGACATTTGGAGAATCTGGCTTTGTAGGAGTCGAGCGGGGTGATGGTATGGGAGTGGTATCTCCGGACATGATTTCGTATAGTTAAGGGGGGGGGGGGGGGGGGGGTTAAAGGAAGCAAGGGAAGGGGAAACGTTGTGTCTTTTTTGATCAGTATGTACAGAAGACACCTCTTGGGTTACGGAGTTAAGCCCCAGCATTCACGAAATGAGGTGGAGGAGAAGAGAAAAAAAAGAAAAGAAAAACGTGTTTGATAGGCTAGAGACTCAAGTAAGTACGGTAAGGAGCACCGATGATGAAATAAGCAGACGCGATAAACTGTATATAAGGATGCTCGCAGAAGTAGTATGCAAGAGCGCGGATCACCGAATATTCTGGAAGCGGTTGAGGGTGATACAAGCGTTAAAAAGGAGGCGTTGGGGAGGCGGAGACGCGGGGAGGGTGAGCGGGGATGCGGGGGGTTGAAATGTTGAGGGGATGATGATGGCGGTCTAAGAGGTTGTGAGGCGCCACAGTAGCAGGCGCCGCCGCCGCTATTGGAATCTCTATTATCGTATCCCCCTGCTGTAAGCGTCTGGCGGATCAGAGGTAATCATTCAAGACAGTCGTGGTCCACCCGCCTTATTTCATGAGTATGGCCGCAGATGAGTGGGGAAAATAATGGGACAGCCGCATTCCCCACCTCAATATAAATTTATTCGGTCCATGAAAAACAGGGATGCTCGGAATAATCAACAATAGCCCGGAATATTTAAAATTCAAGACATTGCGTAGTATCTCTCTATGAATTACCTAGGTTGGTTTGGGAGGCTCCTGTCAAATGTGTCCCTACCTATAGCTGCCGGATTCGAAGTTACCTTCCAATCGTGAGAGGCATTTTTAAAGTTTTTTGGGCCGCCGTCCTATGTACAGTACTCGAAATAACTGATAGGGCGGAGATGATATCGATACGCCCAAAACAAGGAGGGATAACGTGTACAGTACGAAATCATTTTCACCCCAATGCTAAACCCTAGGTTGGTATCAATGTGCGAAAACTCCCTATGGTATGGAACTGGCCATGCCCCACTATTTTCCTTCCCTCGTATCGCTAGTTGCCTTTGGGTGAGCGGTGGATACATTCCCGGATATCGTAGGAAGCAAATGGCCACATCGAGCCCCGCTGGTGGACTCAGCCTTTCGCACCTGCTGTACAGCATAATTGTGCTTCGAGAGTGCAAGGAGGCGTCTCGGTCAGCATGGGCCCGGGAAATCATAGGGAAGTCAACTTCACGAGGAAAGTAAGAACCAGTCTACGGCGGAGGACCTTTTGGTGAGAGTGCGAGGTAACGTTGCACACTAACAAAAAGGTAAAGCCCTGTTCGGAGCACCAGAAAAATGACATTTTACTGACTTTTACTGCATTTTTGCTGCAAACAATGCTGTCCGCTGGGGCAGGACGATCAAGCTTTCATGCTGAGCTCGTTCAAGGCCTAACATAGATATCAATCGGTTAAGGATGAAGGTAGCTTTAGTCTACTCTGAGCAGTCTACCGCAGTTACGTCGTCAGATAATAATATTCTTAGACCCAAGTGCTAGTGTTTTGTATTTTGACATCATGTCTACCCAGCTGAATGATAAGAAACCTAAATGTGACATTTTTTATATGATGACTCAGTCTTCAGTATGTAAAGCTAGCATATCAATCTGTGCTTGGGGAAGTAGTTGTTTTCCTCTCTAGATCATCTGTGCTAGGTCTATGACTCATGTTTTGCCATTAACTTTCATTATATAAAGCTATGATTTGATTTGATACTGGTATTGTGATGGGAAAAGTTAGTGGAATACAGACTATAATCTTTTTTCTCTGTTTTATCATGTACAATACTAATTATATTACCTATTGTGTTTTAGAGGTATATTTTTTATATACAGTGCCTCATCAGAAGTGTTCGTGAAATGCTTACTAAGCAGCCTTGCCAAAAATGCTTACTCAAGTATAAAGTTGATTGCAATGACCAGCTACACCTATAATAAAAACTTAAATAAGGTTAAGATCGCTTGTCGATCTCTCTTATCTCGCTAACTCGCAACAGGCGGCAATTCTTTATTGTATAGTTATCGTATACTATTCTCAAGAGTTGCGTTCAACCCTTAAGTCTTATAGTATTAACTATGTCACTTATAAGGAGAGGAAAGATATTCGTTAAAGAGTAAAAGTCTTTATATTCGTAAAGTTATAGATAGAAAATAACTTAGATGGTTGCGTGAAGAACTATCTACCTCGTCCTTCGTCCTCCTTATATAGTCTTCCCACAACCCGCTTACAAATCAAACATAACCACTATGAGTCACAACTGTGACTCATCCATTCGCATAACATCATATAACTCAAACGAGTCATTGCGCAATAACAATATAACTATAAGTCGCAACTGCGACTCATGTAAAAACATAACATCATATGACTCTAAATGAGTTATTCGCGTAGCCATAACATATTACTCACAACTGTGAGTCATGTAAAACCACATATGACCTCTAAACAGGTCATGCGCGTAAAATCAATAACATAAAACCATATAACAAATGAAACCCTATGACTCGTACCTGAGTCATAGTGCGAAACCAGCTAAGTCAGTCTAGAATTGTGACAAATAATTAGACAATAAATTCAATTATATAATTGAACTTTCTTCAGTATAGTTGGCAAATTTTTTTTTTTTTTTGCTTTTATACTAATTTACAGCAATAGATTAAAATGATTTACTAGTAGTACCTAATATCTTTTCTATACTGTGTTCACCTTCTCCACTGTCTCTTACAGCATAATGTCTTTTAAAATTTACCAGAATTTTGAAGTAGATTAATAAATTTGTAAATGATATAAAGATTATTATACAATTTTCAGGTATTTAATAGGTTATCTGGACTACAGTAAGAAAAAATATGGTATATACTAATTTGTCAAAGTGCAGTTAATATAACCTTTAACTAATTCTTGTAGTATGAGTTCATAAACTAGTTAAAACTTTACCAGTACTTAGCTATCCTATTCATTTGGAGAGGTATTTGGGTTGTACAGGTAGTGCACTGGCAGTCTGAGAAATCAAAAATATGAATATACTACAACTAATATCGTATATTAAGTTGATAATTTCCCTGCAGCTTTAAAATATTTAAAATTCTCTAATATCCTCAGGCTCTGTATTATCTACAGACTTTTAAATTGTACTAGGTTGTGAAAGGCATTATGCTAAAAACGGTGGTAGTAAAGGAGAATACTTTTACTAGCAGTACTTGGAGTATGGTAACAGATAAAAGATTATGATCTAATATAGCAAATTGATACAAAAGGAGAAAAAAAAATTAAAATTCTAAACTATACTGAAAAAAGTTCAATGATATACTTAAATTTATTGTCCAATTATTTAAATTTTTATTGTAGTTGTAGCTGGTCATTGCAATCAACTTCATACTCGGGTATGCATTTTGGAGAGGTTGCTTAGTAAGCTTTTCACGAACACTTCTGACGAGGCACTGTATGATACTTAGTAGTAGCACGCCAGTGCTAAATTTACCATACCCCTCTGTGTTTACATATAATGATGAAAATATTTGTATCTATTGTACTAACTGCAGTGATAGCGAAGTAACAATGATGAATACAATATATCTTGAAGACTTTAGATTAATTCAAGCTTGCACGCTCTTTCTAATAAGAGGGCTGATATTGATTTCAATCATAGATTCATTGTTTTCTTAAGGTACAAAAACTCGCATACAGAGCACGTTAAGCTACGGTGTAATAAAACCTCTGTGTATCCACCACGGGCCCGGCCAAAACAAGGAAACCCCAAGACCCTCTGGTATGGGCCTAACCGCACCTCTCGCCTAAGGAAAGACAAACCCTCAACCTAACGTATCAAACAGCACGCCAACTTAAGGAAAAGCCGAAGCTCCAAAAGCAAGCAGGAGGTAACCAAGAAAACGCCCCCCGTAATCCCAAAAGAAGCCTGACAATCAGAATGCTACTGAAATAACAACCTGAACAGTGAGAAAACACAAAAAGCCAAAACCAATCCCAAAAGAAAACCCTAACCACTGGCAAAACATGGATGTAGTACCTAAAGGCCTGGCGGGTAGAAAATCCTGGCAGACGAGCCCGAACCGTAAGCGAGACCGTGTGTAGAGGCGGAAATAACCGAAGCTGACCGAGGGTGGGTGGAGGTGGCCACCCAGGATGGCGGCAGGATGGGTATAACTAGCAGTACGGTGCCAGCGGATCAGACCGGGTGAGGAGGGTGGAAGCAACAACTCGACCGAAGCGACTATCGGAATTGTGTGTGTGTCTGAACTAGGCGGTCACCTAGCAACCCCGTGGGGGGGAGAAGGGGAGGAGCGAAATCGACTGAAGCCTGCCGGAGGCTAACCGAGGCTAGCGACCGTAAGATCGCCTACCGCAAACTGTATCCCAGCCGTCTGAGGCGACAGCAGAGAAGATGCGACCGAGTGAACCTAAGCCAAGAGCAAAAGGCCTGAAGAGGGGGAGGATTGCCCGAAGGCAGGAAGGTAAAGTGGGGGGGGGGGCACAGCTCACTATGGGTGGTGGTGTTGTGATTTCAATCACGAGGAAAATAGAAGTTGTGGTTGATGTCTAATAAGAGGGCTGATTTTTTGATTTCAATCATAGATTTATTGTTATTTTAAGGTACAAGAACTCGCATACAGAGCAAGTTAAGCTACGGCGTAATAAAACCTCTGTGTATCCACCCTGGGCCCGGCCAAAACAAGGAAACCCCAAGACCCTCTGGTATGGGCCTAACCGCACCTCTCGCCTAAGGAAAGACAAACCCTCAACCTAATGTATCAAACAGCACGCCAACCTAAAGAAAAGCCAAAGCTCCGAAGACAAGCAGGAGGTAACCAAGAAAATGCCCCCCGTAATTCCAAAAGAAACCCAGCAACCAGAACGCTACTGAAATAACAACCCGAACAGTGAGATAACACGAAAAGCCCAAACCAATCCTAAAAGAAGACCCTAACCACTGGTAAAACATGGATGTAGTACCCAAAGGCCCGGCGGGTAGAGAATCCTGGCAGACGAGCCCGAACCGTAAGCGAGACCGTGTGTAGAGGCGGAAATAACCGAAGCCGACCGAGAGCGGGCGGAGGTGGCCACCCAGGATGGCGGCAAGATGGGTGTAACTAGCAGTACGGTGCCAGCGGATCAGACCGGGTGAGGGGGGCGGAAGCAACGACTCGACCCAAGCGACTATCGGAATCGTGTGTGTGTTTGAACTAGGCGGTCACCTAGCAACCCTGTGCAGGGGAGAAGGGGATGGGCGAAATCGACTGAAGCCTGCCGGAGGCTAACCGAGGCTAGCGACCGTAAGATCGCGTACCGCAAACTGTATCCCAGCCGTCCGAGGTGACAGCAGAGAAGATGCGACCGTGTGGACCTAAGCCAAGAGCAAAGGCCCGGGGAGAGGGGAGGATTGCCCGAAGGCAGGAAGGTAAAGTGGGGGGGGGGGGTAAAGCCCATGATGGGTGGTGGTGTTGCGATTTCAATCTCGAGGAAAATAGAAGTTGTGGTTGATGTCTAATAAGAGGGCTGATTCTGCCCCTTTATATACCCCTGATCGTTACACAAGCACTGCCTCATACCAAGGAAATCTAAAGAACATGCTAGAATATACTAGTATAATACTCGGTCATGTGGCTGTGTCACATGACCAACATAGCCACATCACCGGATAGGAAAGGAATAACATAATTTCCAACACTTCCTCTACGGTTCTATTCCTAACATAACCAGAATCTTTTCAAATAGAAATTTTACTAAATTCTTTGTACATATATCCGCCTTATTATCCTTAGTCCCTACTAATAACACCTTAATATCCTTGTTTTCTATCAACTCTCTTGTATAGTGGTATTGTACATTGATGTGTTTCGTTTGATCTGAAATACCAGCGTTTTCGGTTAACTTAATGGCAGCAGTGTTGTCGTAGTAGATAATCGGTGATGTTTTTATATTCATATGCGACAGGCCTCTTCGTAACCATACGCTTTGTTTTGCTGCCAAGGCTAGGGTGATGTATTCCGCTTCGGTAGTCGAGGTTGCAACGGTTGGTTGTTTTTTGGAGTGCCATATAACTGTATGTCCATATATCTGAACAATCAAACCTGTAAATGGTTTTCTATCACCAAGATTGGATGTAAATAATGCGTCACAGTATAACTGGAGAGGTATTGTGTTGGTGTTTCGATCGTATCGTAGTCCGAATGTTTTGGTTTCTATGAGATATTGCAGGACTCGTTTGGCTGCTTTAAGGTGTGTCATAGTAGGTTTGGAGAAGAACTTACTGAGGAAGAAGGTAGCATGTGCGATATCCGGTCTTGTTGTGATGGCTGCATACATCAGAGATCCTATTAAGGATTGGTACGTTCGTTGATCGCAAAGTTCGGATTCGTTAGTTGCTTTTATTAGTGTACTATGTGCTTCGATTGAAGTATCAGCTGCCCTTGCGCTGGTCATGTCAAATCTTTCTGATAACTCAGAAATGTATCGCTCTTGGTAAATCTTAATGTGATCATTGGAGGTTTTGATTTGCATGCCAAGTAGTAGTGATGCTTGTCCAGAGTCGGTACACTGGAAGTGGGTTTGTAGTTTGCTAACACATTCGCTAACAAGTTTTGGTTTGCCGGTTATTAGAATATCATCAACATAAATACAACAGAAAAGATCCTTCGAAGCGAGTATGCAAGGGTCGAAGTCAGTGATGTGGAGGTTTAATGATTTAAGTGTTTTGGTAAGACGTTGATACCATAGGCGAGGTGATTGTTTCAATCCATAGATAGCTTTTTTCAGCTTCCATACCATATCTGGTTTTTTGTAACCGTCAAGTAGTTCTAGGTATGTCTCGCAATCGATATCGCCGTAAAGGAATGCGCTTTTGATGTCTAGTTGTTGTAGTTTGTATCCTTGTTGTATCGATATACTGAGAAGTATTCGTAAAGAGTTGAGTCGTGCTACGGGGGCATATACTTCTTCAAAGTCTTTCCCAGGAATCTGATTGAATCCTCTAGCGCAGTATCTGGCTTTCCTTTGTTCAATGGTACCGTACTTTTTAACCTTAGCCTTGTAAACCCATCGACCTGTGATAACATTTCTATTATCAGGTCTTCTGACTTCTTCCCTGATTTCACGTTTTCTCAGAACATCCATCTCTTCATTCATTGCTTTTTACCATTCCTCCTTTTCTTGCGAACTCATAGCTTGTTTGTAGGTTGTTGGATCTGGAATATGATACATCAAACCAACAAACTCATCAGCTTTCCTCATCTCTTCTTCTATCTCATGAATCTTCGTCATTAATTTGTCCTGTTGATTCTGAAGTTCCAATATATCTTAATCGTCCACATCGCTTGGTTCTAGTTCATCTTCAGCATCATGAAGTTTGCTTTTGAACTTGTTGAGTTTTGCATAGTTGCTCTGAAGACGTTGTTCGAGATTGGCTTTGGCTTTGGTGGATAATTTCTTATCTCTTGTGGATCGTCGTTGTTGAGAGGTTTCTCATGTGGTAGAAGAGGAAGGACTTTCTTTCAATTCGCCAGGCATCGGTTGTGGTGAAGAGGTTCGTTCTGGTGTTGATGGAACAGATTCGGTTTCTTCTTCTTGTTCCATACGTGGTTGGACTGTTGGTGTATAATGATATTCGAATGATACCCCTTTCGTCTTGATGAATCTTACATCTCTTGCTTCGATTACTGTATGCCGCTTTGGTATGTATATACGGTATATTGTCGGGCTGGAAGTGTATCCAACTAGGTATCCTTCTTCTGATGTTTGGTCAAACTTTCCACGCTTCTCAGCAGGAACATGAACCATAACATTTGTGAACCAAGGATGTAGGTGACTGAACGTGGGTTTCATTCTGTAAAGTCACTCGTAAGGTGTTGTTGATATTTTTAAATGCCATCGTCGGTTATATAGGTAAGCTGCTGAGGAATAGGCTTCCCCCCAAAGAAACTTTTTGTCTCCTGGCATCATGCATCGAACCATTGTTGTTAAGGTTCGATTTATTCTTTCTGCGACTCCGTTCAATTCAAAGTTGAATGTGGGAGATGTAGTATGGATGACTCCTTTCATTTTGAAGAGTTCTGCAACATTTTGGTTTAGGTATTCAGTTCCTTGATCACTATGAAACAGTTTGATTCTTTTTTCGAACTGTGTTTAGATCAATTCCCAGAAATGTTGTATAGCTGTGAATGCCCCGTCCTTTGACTTCAATAGGTAAATCCAACAGTACCTGGTATAATCGTCTACAAATGTCATATAATACTCATTTTTGCCTAGAGTAGATGTTGAAATTTCTAATTCGTTTCATATGTTTATTTTACTTTGATAATTTCGCGTATTCTCATACTTAGTTAGTGTTACGGCTTTATCTATATCCCTAGAACATTACTACAGCTAGGACATATATGACGTATATTTCATTGAATATTTCATGATAATGATTAGAATTATCACATGTGTTTTCTTCATGGTTTTTGGGATATTTCTCCATCTTCATGCATACTTTCCGGTTCTTTTATATCAACAATTATTTCTTCAAACTCACAGTTATATCCATCACACCCCTTTAGATTAAAGCACATTATTTGGGATTTCCTTGGCAGATTCTCAGGGTCAAACACACTTGCACTTATGTTTCTTCCTATGTTTTCCCTATTATTTCTTAAGATACACGGAGTGTATGCGGAGGATGCAAACCTGTATATATAGACGCTACCACCCACCTCGCTTAGGAGAATTAAGGACAAGAATCTCTACCAATCTTACTTCATACCAAATACCTCCTCCTCGCTTAAACGTGCCCGCAATACACTTTTAGTATCGCGACCGTATACTCTATATAGTCTATTAAGATCGTACTGTTTACACAATTCAATAGTAGATACTGACATGTGTCCACTGAGATCGGAATGTACTTTGTTAAACATAGACTTAGTACTTATCTCAATTGTCTTTGGTACTGAATGGGTGGATTTATATTTGTTGCATGTTTCGCAATCAAAGTCTTTAGGGGTAGGAACTGGGGTAGTATCTTGGTGACAGTCTTTAATCACTTTCGGATGTCCAAGCGCTTGATGCTTTTCTTCATAAGAGGAGATCATGACATGTTCTCTTTCCATCCTAATATACCACAATCCATTTTTCTTATCCGCCACCATGAATATTTTCCCATCCTTCATGAACCTTCATTTTCCTTTATCTATCGTACATCTTACTCCAACATCATCCAATCTAGATTCCGAGACCAAAGAGTATTGAAAGGAGGGTACGTACAGTGTTCTTCTAAGAACAACCATGTGTCGATGTCCATCCAACAGGCGCACGTTGATTCTTGCATCTCCGGATGCAGTTACCTGATGAATTCTTCCATCAGCAGTTACTATGGTTTCGGAGGAGGGGGTTATGTTGAGGAAGTCACCTGATTTTGGTGATAGGTGGTTTGAGGCCCCTGAGTCACATAATCATTGTTGCAAAACATCTCATCCCATAGGGGGTTGTGATGATGATGCTTGTGTTGTTTCTGCCATCAAGACCGTAACCGTTGCATCGGTTGTTGCCGCAGTATGGGACTTTTGTTTTCCTTCCTTATTTTTCCTTCTCTGGAGGCTCCGACAGTTTACGACCATATGATTATCGCTTCTTTTTCCTTTAGAAGCGCAATAACTACAATCCCCTTTCTTCTTTCCATCTCTTGGTACAGTGAGAATCTTTTCCTCTTCTTTTATTTCTGACTTCTCAGCTGCTCTTCCAACAAAGTAATCCCATACATCGACATATTGTGTAGTCTTTCTCACAGATAAGACATTGCATAGGTCGAGGTGAGGGTCGTTAATAGAAAGCATGAAGATGGTGTCTTTTACAGCTTCGGATTGAGTCCATGACCTAATTGCTCTTCTAAACTCGTCGGGTTCGCCAGTGTTGTCTTTGTCGCTAGTGCACCATTGGGCTAGTTGATTCCAAGCTGTTTCAAACTTGGTGACGTGGTCAGAGATGACTTGACCAGAGGTGAGTTTGATCTTACAGATGGCTTCCATCAAGATCATGTTTGTAGTGGGGGTTTCTTTATTGAATCGGTCTTTGAAGGCTTTACAAACTCCGTGTAATGTAGAGTTAGCTGAGATATCTGCATGGAAGGTACTGTTGACTGCTTGGTACAAGAAGAATCTCACTTGTCGGTCTTTCTTTTTCTATTCTCTGAGTACGTCAGAGTCAACTCTCTTTTTGCCTTCCGCTGTGGGAGATGAGGATGAAGCGGTGGGTATAGTTGGTTTTTCAGTTTCTCCTGATACGATATCCCATAATTCCATAACTTCAAATGCTATTTTCCAAGCGTCAGCCCAGGATTGATAGTTTTCTTGGCCATGTAACTTAGGGTAATCGCTTGTGCGAATGGTGAAACCTGACTTCGTATTGTTCGATGACATTGTTGTAGAAGTAAAAGGAGAAGGTATGGATAGGAGGGAGACGGTATTGCGTTTCGCTTATGATAATACTAATAGCCTTCTGGTATATGGTGGGAATGCGGAAGTATCTCACAAACCTGGGCTCATAACCTGAAAATATTTGTATCTATTGTACCAACTGCAGTGAAAGCGAAGTAACAATGATGAATACAATATATCTTGAAGACTTTAGATTTATTCAAGCTTGCGCGCTCTTTCTAACAAGAGGGCTGATTTTTTTTTTTTTGATTTCAATCATAGATTCATTGTTTTCTTAAGGTACAAAAAACTCGCATACAGAGCACGTTAAGCTCTATTCTTCCCTTGTTTTTTGGGCGTGGTGATTACATGGGTGTCAACTTTCGCTCCCCCCAAGGGGTGTTTGGGTCCCCCCACCTCCTGCTTCGCCTCTACAACTCCTACTCTACCGCCACCCGCAACGGGGCTCCTCGCACTTTGTCTCCCGATCTTCTCTTCCCCCAACATCAGTTTCCCACTCTGTCCCTTGGGGACTTTAACCTCCATCACCACCTCCCGGACCCCTCGCGGGTTATCCCATGCTCTGAACTCTCGATTTCCGAACCTTACTTCACCAAAGGCTCCGCCAATGCTTTTTCCCTCCTCAATATCCCTGGCGTGTACACCAGATTTCCCTTTGACAGCCGATCCAGGCCCTCCGTTCTGGACCTCGCCTTTGCCAACCACAGCTTACTCCCCTACTTTCACTCCTGGAACGCGTCCCTTCCCTCCACAGGCTCCGACCATGTAGCTATTTCCGTCTCCTTTGGTCAGCTTTCCAGGTCTGTCCCCCCCCCTAGGCCCAACTGGCACGCCGCCGACTGGTCCGCCATTACCCCAATCCTTCAGACGGTTGTCGTCCCTCCGGCTCCCTCTTTCCCCACCTCGTCCTTGCTCGCCTCGTGGTTCGACTCTAGCCTGGCCTTAATTACGACCCCGGTTCTGTCAGCTACCCCTGCTAAACGCCCTTCCTCCTACTCGAAACCTTGGTGGTCTCCCAACCTCTCAAGCCTTCGGCGCATTCACCATCACGCCTCCCGCAGCTTCCGGAATGGCTCCGCCACTCGGTGGGAGCTGACCCAGGCCCGCAACTCCTACTTCAAGGCGATCAAGAAAGCCAAGGCCGTCCACTGGGACCAGTTCCTCTCGTCTGCGGACTCGCGCTCCATCTGGAACGCCAAGAAATTCGCATACGGTCGCGCTCCTGAACGCTTCCCCTCCCTCCCTAATGCCACCACCCCACTAGAGATCAACTCAGCCCTCATTACTCATTTCTTCCCCCTTCCCCCACCTCCCCCTCCTCCCTCTGTCCTCCTCCCACCCCTGTCTGACGTCCCCCCTGTCACTCAGGAGGAAGTCTCTCTCGTCCTCCGCCGTTCCTCCTCCTCATCTGCCCCTGGCCCCGACACAATCCCGTATGGGGTCTGGAAAAACATCCATCGGGCCAACAAGGATCTCCTCCCATCGCTTCTCACCCCTCTCCTGCTGCACGGCTTTCACCCCTCCTCCTTAAAGAAGGCCAACGGCATCGTCCTCGACAAACCGGGCAAGTCCGATTATTCCACCCCCGCTTCGTTCCGTATCATTGTCCTTCTGGAAACGGTTTCGAAGATCCTGGAAAGGATCATGGCTTTCCGCCTAGCCGCCTTCTCCCGCTCCACCCCTCTCCTCAACCTCCACCAGTGTGGCTCGTTGGCTGGGCTCAGCTGCTACGATGCAGTGGCCACCCTCCAACATGAAGTTCGCCTCCTCCAGACCACCGGCCTCAGGGTCTCCTCCCTCTTCCTCGACATAAAGGGTGGTTTCGACAATGTCAACTCCAACCAGCTCTGTACTATGCTGCGGCGCTTCTCCACCCCTAAGTATATGGTCTCCTGGATCTCCTCCTTCCTCACCTCTCGGCAGTGCCGCCTCGTTTTCCAAGGCGCTCCGGGGATTTCTTCACCCGTGTCTGTTGGAACCCCCCAGGGCTCCCCGATTTCTCCTCTCTTGTTTGTTATATACGTTTCTCATCTTCACATCTCCATC